>JAMAFX010000151.1:0-57618 GCA_023625875.1 Trichocomaceae sp. PYS4502
CAGTCACTAGGACGCAAGCTGCATAGCTGCCTTCGTGGCGGCTGGGACAGCGTAACTGACGTAATCAATCAATCAATAGTATATGCGAACGAGGCACTACATATTAGTATTCATTCAAGGTTATGAATTGAGTAGCCTTCTGATCTTGAGCCAACCTAAATAGCGAAAACAACAAAAAAGAGAGAAAGAGGAAGGAT
The DNA here is from genome assembly GCA_023625875.1 of Trichocomaceae sp. PYS4502. Classification (NCBI taxonomy): domain Eukaryota; kingdom Fungi; phylum Ascomycota; class Eurotiomycetes; order Eurotiales; family Trichocomaceae; species Trichocomaceae sp. PYS4502. The sequence goes on from JAMAFX010000151.1 coordinate 198, forward strand.
CAGACTAGTAAGTACAAATATAGTGAGTGACGGCCGTTCTAACAAGCGAAAGTCTTCCAAAATAAACAAAATGGACCTTCAGCGATAGAAAAGAGCAAGTGAACAATTAACTGTTAGTTCAGTAACAATGAAAAGAGGAGATGTTAGGGTATTGATGTCAGGAGGCGACACAGGGAAGGCTTGAAGGGGCCATTGATTTCAGTAAAACGGCCCCCGGGAGCGACAGAGATAAGAATGCAACACATATTAATAATAGGAGAAGTATAAGATAAACAAAAGAGAGAAAGTTTGTAAAATACCATGCACAGATTTTTGAAACGCTAACATCGATTCAACTCCGACCGAATTCAGAAATGAAGCAAGTAAGACCCAAAGTAGTAACGCACTCTAGGGCCCGAATTCTCACACAAAAGAAACTCGTTGACCACAATATATAGCAGAAACACCAGACAACTGCAATCAGAAGAAGTAAGGTATCCTGGAAGGATAAAAAACTTGGCGTAGTGTGTGTGATACGCTAGTGGTGATGGGTACTGTGATAATGGGGGCTATACGAATTGGACAATCGCTTTAGCCCCGGACTATAACGACTCGTTCTAGAGAGGGACCCGACATCATGCTTGCCTATGAGACGTTAGTATAAACTGGAATGTGGACCGTAGAAAATGGGTACAAGCAACGAGGGGTTGAAAACTAACCGTCACAACATGCGCGAACGTTCTCCAATCTATCTGATTCACGCTCTTGACGTTCGATAACCTGTCGGAGGTCCTCCGCACTATCGTGGTCGGCGCTATGATCATTGTAGATGCTGTCGGCTTGAACTGGGGTGTGTCTGCCTCTCCTGCTCGCAAAAGATCCTCGAATAGTAGCGTTGAACATGCTGCTTATACGAGATGATGTACTTCGTCGATATGCGGAGTTCTGCTGGTAACTAGGTGCAGGTGACGCGCGCCCTGGAGTAATTGCTGGGCGGACTGATAACGCCGACGGCGCACGCGGCTTTGACGTGTTCGTTCTTAGACTTTGGTAAGATGATACAGACATCCTCGGTCCTGTTTGTCGCGATGCGCTCCGAGTTCCAGGATTGAACTCATCCACATCATCCGCAGTTATTTCTCGTCCTGCATGCTTCTCGTCCTCGGTCCGAAGTAAAAGATATGTCAGAGCGTTGTGCCATGTTTCATGTCTTTGACTTGTGGCTGCAGTAAAGCGGATTGGGCGTCCAGGAGTGATGACCTCCAGACTCTTGCGATGGAGCCCAGGAGGATAAGGGTTGTCATCTGTTATCACACGAACAGCTTCAATAGCGACACTCTTCGCCTTGCTCTCATGTTTGCCGCTGTGGGAAGGATCTTGGTCACTCCAGTACAGTGTTCGAGTATAAGGATGAACCCAGAAGTAACGGCGATGACGTGAGCTAGAAAACTCGCCCGACACAGCTTTACGGGTGTATTTCCAGAGAAACTCCCCAATCATTGTCTGCGTGATGGCTTGGATCATGCGAGGATCCGTTCCAGGGTGTACGCCGTGAGGCAACTCATCGGCATTTATGTTAAATCGTTCATCAAGTTCAGAGACAAATGAAGACAAAGACGATCTCCTAGTGGAAGTCTGGCTCTCACGCCGCGATCTAGCCCGAACCGAGACAGACTGAGCGACGCTCTCATTAGGAGTCTTTGGTCGAATATTTTTATATGCTGATGCCGGGGCGAGGGGAGGACCCATGGTACCGGTTGTAGTCTGAGCATTTTGAGCTGCTGCAATCACTTGTTTATGATCTGGTGGTAGAGGGGGGTGAACGCTTGATGAAGAGCCCCTTCTAGCACTTGCAGAGCTGCCGGGCCGCCTAGGAGTTGACTGAAGAGTATGTATTGTCCCCACGTCAACAACTGGGGTCTTAGCCTTCGGGGTTGCACCGGGCGAATTCACTGTGGAATCAAAATCGGAGACAGATCTTGGCTCCGACGGGGTAAACGGGCGAGTAGCCATACGCTCCAAAAGCAATTGATCAATCTGCTTGGATGATAATATCGTCTGAGCCGCCTGGTCAGAGTGCTGTACAGCATTGGTCCTGCCTTCACGGAAAACACTATTCCCTGATATATCATTCAAAGGCATGCTTTGATCCTTTGTTCGATTCTCAGAATCCGCACCACCAACCGCCTGACTGGTTGCATCTTCAGAGACAAAGATGGCAGACGGTTTCTTGTCAATAAGTACGTTAGCTTCAGAGTGCCGTATAGCCGAACTGGGCTGTTCCGGTACCTTATCGGCAGAGAGATCTGTTGTAAGCACGGTGGGTGGGAGCCTAGGTTCTACAGGTACAGTCTCTGTTGATTGAATTGGAGCAAACGACAAAGGTGTAATTGCGGGTTGCGCTTTCTCTGGCACTGCCACAGGCTCGGTTTGTATGGCGTAGATCGAGGACAGAGAAAGCTGTGGCAGGCTAGCAGGGACATCCGGCTCTGTTGCATGAACGGCAGTAACTGGTTCAGGAGGCTGTAATTTAAAGGCGACGGGCTCGGTCTTCTCACTAAATATAGGCGATAACTCTAGCTGAGGCTTGGCGGCGTGCTCTGTAACAAGTTCCTGCTTGGCTTCCAACAATTTCGCTGCTACAGGTTCAGTGGCCTGGTTTAATATTGTCGATAACGTCAACTGAGGAAATGAGGGTGCGACCGGTACAGTTTCTTCAGCAACGATGTTTGAAAATTCTAAGCGATATAGAGGAGAGGTTCGCAAACCCTGAATAGCGTGATCCTTGTTCTCAACCAGTGTGATGCCTTGGTCCCATATCGTTTTGGGTGGCGTTGGGAAAGAATCTGAGCGTTCGCTATTCATTCCTGTGGTATGCTTCGTAGGTGTGTATTGAGTTGACGAATCTACCAGTGTTGGAGATATTGTCTCTGTTTCATTCATCTGGTTATCTACAGCAACCTCCTCGGGGACTGATACAGTAACCACCTCTGGTTCCCATGGATCCGTCATGGTAAAGGAATCGATCATTGCTGGCTTGGCAGGTAACGATTCCCGAGATGCTTGTCTAACCAACGTGACTGAGTGTTGAAGTGGAGTTGATGGTTGAGAGAGTATGTGAGTGGTACGGATTGGAGTACCAAAATCACCATCACTACCAGGGCTGCCTAGTTCTTCAAGTTCCGCAAATAAGCTCTGACCCATTGGCGCCGCACTTTCATGTTGGAAAGAACCGACTGGTGAATTCTGAGCGCTAGATGATTCATGTGAAGATGCCATGGGAGCCTCTCCAGACGGTCGAATTCTTCTAAACCCACCCCGACTGACCCTGATACGGTTACGTTGAGTGGGTACTGGTGTGTGGACTTCCTGAATTTCATCATCTGAAGTAGATGCTGTGCTTAGGTAGGATGTCCTATCGCCGGCCTGTGTCATAAAAAGTTGAGAAGGAACTTTCCTAGCACGCGGGGCTGCTTGACGGGGGGTTACTCTGTTTTCAGTCTCAGTGAGATCACCTTCGCTATCTTCCGCTAAGCTCTCAGCTCCAGTTTGAAAAGCTTCACTTTCAGTAGCGGTCTCTGGTTCATTCGCCGTTTCGAAAGCATCATCTGTTTCGGTAGCAGTCTGATACACATCACTCAGGTCAGGTCGGCGCCCTGGGGATCGCCCTTGGTGAGAGCCTTTAGACCGCACTGTACGCGTGGGGCTTGCTTCGCTTATATGATCCTCCCAATCGGTATCATCCAAGGTGATTTCAGTACGCCCTCTCCTGCTAGGACCAAGTAAATCAGAGCGAGGAAGAGGTTTTTTGAATGTCTCAGACTTGACTTTTTGCCGTTTCGTGCCACTTCCTGGTGCAGCAGTGTCACGGCGCCGCGTCTCAAGTTCATCCCGGGCCTCTTGTAACATTCGTTTGAGCTCAATCTTTTCAGTTTTCTCTCTATGAATGTTGCTTTTGAGGTTCTGAATCATACGGTGAGCATGGCCTAAAGAACTTCGCAGAGTTTCTGTTTCCAGGAGGCCGTGCCTTGGAGTTTGTTTGTTAGGCGACGGCGGAGGTGAATTTTCGGGAGTGTCATGTTCCGGCATGGTATCCTCAGAGTCATGTAAACGCGGTCGTGGTGTTTCGACATCGGCTCGACGATTGCGCATAGATGCAACCGCCCTAGCGAGCTCCTGGTTCTGGGAGGTCAGCTCCTCAACCTTCGCTTGAAGTGTAACTCGCTCCGCATCCCCGCTGGTCAAGTTTCTCCTCAACACATTTGCCTCAGAGTCATGTGCTTTCTGAGCGGCAGCTTGGTCTTCCAGAAGCTTCCCAGTGCTCTGCTTCAATTCTTCCACTTCACGCTCGATTCCAGTTTTCTCGGCAAGTAGAGAGCTCAGAGCACTGTTCAGTTTCGTCTCACGTTCTTGGGATTCCTTAAATGCAGCCATGAGCTCATGCATCTGCGTCTCCAAACTCCAGTTCTCATCTTTATAACGTTGTTCGCTTTCATCAAGATCACGAATTCGTTGCGTGAATCCTTCGGCCTCGAGCTCAAGTTTCGAATTTTCAAAGGTCACGTTCTTTAAGGCTTCCTCTCGTTCAGCCAGCATTGCCTGTAGCTGACGCACCTGAGCTAGAAGTGAAGTGGAGATTTCCGTAGCAAACTCGATATCATGGACACGACTCGACGGCTGATTTCGTTGTTTTCGCGAGGGAACGCTGACTTTGGATGGCGATGCAGTTGCCTGGCTCGTGAACACGGCAGAAGCGGCAGGGGACTAGATGCAGATAATCAGTATATATGAGGTGATCGAAAGGCTCGGTATATGATACATACCCGTAAGTCAATTCCAGGCGTGCTCTCTCCGCCACTGACTGCTCGCTTTGGCGCCAAGAGGGCACGCGCACTATCCCGGCCGACTTCATTGAACTCCTTTTCCAACTCAATTAGCTTCTGGCGAAGTTCTGGGCCGATTTCGCTCTCATCTCTCTGTTGTTCGAGTTCTTGGAGTTTATCGGTAAGTTCTTTCTGTTGGTTGACGAGTGCCGTGCCTAGTTTTGACGCCTCTTGCAGCCTTCGTTCTGTTTCCGCTAGATGCGCCTCGAGCGCTCGCTTAGCTTGGGATGGCGATGATGCATTCAGACTAAAGAGCTGGGTATCAAAAGCAGAATACCGATGTGGCTCCCGAGGGCCTGCGGGCCCGTTAGGGCTAGAGAAAAAGGGGTCCTCCATGAGAAGTACACCACTGGACTCACTTCCAGTTGCCAGCGCAATTTTATCGCTGGAGCTGGAAGCAAGTTGATCGCGGGACTATGTCGCCAAAATGAGTTATTTGGTCGACAACAGCAAAAACTGAGCGATCAATTAAATTCTCTATCCACTTAGTGTTGGTATTTTGGCGAATTAATCTGCGCGCATAATCCGCGACAAACGAACCACGAATCGAAGGCGGGATCCTTGGCCGAGTAAATTTCGTGCCCAAGAGTCGTCTTGGCGTCAAGGGAGAAGATCCAGCGTCTTAAAAAAGCGAGTGAATGAGGGTAGGAATATAGATATATTCTTAGCGGGATCGGACTCTAGGATCGTGATAACGGTTTGTTGACTTGACTCCCACAAGGGCAAGTATGGTACGCGTTGTGGGTGGCTGATCGCTGATCCTGTGGTTGTGGTGGGTGCGGCAACTGGCGCGGTCTGGCTGCAAACCACAACACGAGGGAAATAATAACACTAACTCAGCTGCCTTGGAGAGCTAGCAACACCAATCTGTCGGTTCGATGAGCCGGGGATGGTATTGTGTCGGCGACGGAGGAAGGAAAAATTATATAAAGAAGGGAAAGGAAAGACAAATGGAAAGGATATATGCGTGCAACGAAGCCGAACGCGAACACTTTCGACTTCGTTGGGCGGGGGGAGACACACACAGAAAAAGGAAAGGGAAAGAAAAGAAGGAAGGAGAGAAACGAAGGGAATTGGAAGGGATGGAGAGCAGCGAACTAAATTGCTAGTTCTCCATGCTCCGTGGGACGTGGTACTTAGCAGGCTGCAGGACGGACAGAGAAACAGACAGGATGCGAGATGAATCATGAAGCCAGCAGGTCCCGTGCAGGGGCAGAGCGTGACTGGCGTGTATTTGAGGCCGGTAAATACGGCGTCCGGACGGGAATTTCCCAGTTGAGATGACGATAATTACGTGACATGACGGTCTTGCTGGAGCGCAGCCTGCGAAGGGCACGTTCGGTCAGTGGAGTCCGGCGTGCGTGCTGAAGTAGATTCACGATTGTGACGAGTCTCATGGTATTGGTTATTTCTTTGCAGCCTGTTTTGTCTCTATCTACCCTCGAATTTATGCTTACAGCTGTCGTGTGTGCATTGTTCCTCTCATTATTGTACGTCTGCTGTGTGGAAAACTGCAGCGAATGCTGAATACTCTGTAATACTCTGTATCAAGTAAATAAAACGGGGCTAGCGTCTTTACGGTACAGCGTCATCGTCATACAGTGACATACACTGTACAGTGATATACGGCACAGATCGATGTAAACTTGTAAAGTGTAAACAAAGCTTAACCGGAATAAGAATGCCAGGCTGTATTAGGCATAGCGCGCCTGTCATCGGTCACGTGATAGTCGTGGCTTACTAAGGATCTACGATTCGGCGCTAATCCGCTTTCAAACAGCATTTCGTCGCCACTTGCATAACTTAGAACTACAACTTGCAACTATCGATTAAATTGAGACACGCATTCTGATAGTCCTCGACCTCGACCTCCCCCTGGCAACGCCGTACCGGTTCCTTACGCACAGAATTACATCACGCCTTGCCTTGTTTTGACATAGATATTGGCCAAGGAATGGGTGACGAGACCGCAGACGTCGTCGCGTCAACCGCGCAGACGGACATCCCACAAGTGACTTTCAAGAAACGCTCAGCCAAGGCAAAATCGAGCTCCCGCAAAAGAGCGTCGACGCCACCGCCGGCATCTGATTCAGATTCCGATTTTACTTCCTCCGATGATGACGAAGGCCGGCGGATCAAGAGACGTCGGAAAACCGCAGTTGTAACCGCATCGTCAGCCTCGAACAAGACACATTCCAACATCGACGATACTCCGGGGTATGCCGCTGCCGCTCCTTTAGTTGCGTCAAATGATGCTACCAAGCAAAGCAATTGGTATGACGAAGAAGAAAATGCCGAATTGAGCGCAAAGAACTTACTTGGAAATACGCGAGTCAAGCCCGGTGCTCAGTTAGCAGATGGCACGTACAAGGGGGCGACAACTTACCAATCTTTCATTCAGAAGAATCCAAATTCCGCAGCCAAGCAGTTCGGTCCGATGAAGGCGGCAACAAATATTCGCACCGTCACTTTCACAGATATGGCCCCAGACGTATGTACTGATTACAAGAAGACGGGGTTTTGCGGATTTGGAGACTCGTGCAAATTTGCGCATGTTCGCGAGAACTATCGACATGGCTGGGAGCTTGATCGGGATTGGGAAATTGATACAAAGGGCAAGAAGCTCGCCGGACGCACTGTAGCGTCTCAGGCGAAACGAGGAAACCGCGCAGAAGAGGATGAAGATGAAGACGAAAAAATGCTGGAGAATATCCCTTTCGCCTGTATAATTTGTGAGAAGCCATACACAAACCCTATCATTACCAAGTGCGGCCACTATTTTTGCGAGAGCTGCGCTCTTCAGCGATATCGCAAGAATCCGTCATGTGCCGCTTGTGGTGCAGGAACTGGCGGTGTTTTTAATGTTGCAAAAAAGTTAAACCATCTTCTAGACAAGAAGCGTGAGAGAGCTAGGAGACGGCGAGAACAAGCCATTGAGAATGGAGAGGAAGTGGATGGCGAGGACAATGCAGAGACTACTGCAGTCGCCGCGTCCTAGTGTGAATTCTTCAGCATTCGCTTATGTGTAAATAATATATAGTACCTAGGTACTACGTGTTAATAACCTCTGTGAGCCATTCCACAGCTGCTAATTTGGATGAGATGAAGTTGACTTCTCAGAAGTATCATTCTATTGTAAGAAGCATATTCATTCCACCGAGAAAGGCGCATGCGTTTCATTTAGCCCTTTTTATCATAGAACTCTTCCACCCTTTCAATCAAATCCGCCTTCTTTCCTGCGACAGAAAGCTTTTTGGAATTTAAAAACTCCTTGAGGACCGGCATTGTCAGTTTGGACAGGGTACCACTGTGATAATGACTTAAAACCTCCTCCGAAGCGTCTTGTGCGTTGCCACTCTCAGTTTTCACCTTTTTCGCGGGTTTCCCTTCCTGGGCCGATTCAGCAGATGCCTTCCCCCTCTTGGCCAACGTTGAGGTTTTGGGCTGATCGGAGAATATCTTTCGATACTCCTTCTCCAGCACGTCACCCCATTGGAGAACATAATCTCCTGCGCGTTTGTCAATCTGTCTGTATCTGGGAATGGTTTTGTCTTCACATTGTTCCGGTAATTCCTCATCCAGCGCGAGCGCTTGCAGAATGCGGTAGTGCCATTGCAACGAAGGATTTGGATATTTCCGAGGGTCATATTGAGCCTTGGGAAGCTGGAGTTGCTGAATTACGGTCCGCATATTATCGATCAGCGATTCTGGAGCTACCACCAGGGTTGTGTCTGGATTCTGTCGAATGTCATCTGCAAACGGCAAGGGCAAAATCCACATTCCCGGTGGAATAAACTGGACGCCATTGTCATCTAGCTTCTCTTCTCCTGGAAGCATGGCAGCCAAGACAGGCGTTGCATTTCGCCGCGGAATAAACCAAACAATGCCTATTTTCTGGTCATGCACCAATTTCTGATGAAGAGCCGAGAATACTCGAGTGGAACCGACATACTCCTCTTCAGAGGGATATATGAACGTTGGATGTTTTATGGAAGCCCAGATCGGAAGTGATGATATCGGTTTGAATCCTATGATCCTGATAGCAGGATCTCCGAAATGTCGCAATTTTGCCTGTTCTTCCGGCGTGAATGAAACTTGCTCGCCACCAAACTTGTAGGCTTTTCGTATTTCTACTTTCTCAACAGTCCTTGCAGTGTCGTCCGCAATCTGCGTGGTTGTACCTTTTGCTATTTGTGGCTTTTCACCGCCAAGCCAGACGTAACAGCTTCTGGAAGGCTCTTGTCGTTTGAAGAGGAGATATCCAGTAACAGATATCTTAAAATCGGGGCTGAATTCCAGAGGAATCTTGAAAAGAGCTCGACGTGGAACTAATCGAGAGTTGACGGACGACAACAGGGAATCAAGCAACGAGATACCGTGACCACCTGCAGTAGGAACCTGGGTTCCGGCTGCGGTGAAAGCAGAAGCATCCAGGTCACCGGGAGCGGTCTTGTAAATGATGTCCTTATATACATGGTCAGTTGTTAAACGTCAATCCAGGAAGCCTATATATACATACGTCATAGAATTTGGATCTGTCGAATTCATGGTCTGGCCTCGATATTGGAAACAGTTCTATAATCACACCCAAGTCATACAAATCCTTTGCGCGCACTGTAGCTGCAGAACGCATTGTACGGTCGTCAGCATGAGGATTATCACTGTCCGTGACTAAAAAGAGCCGCCTGGATAGAAAGTTTGAAGCTTTGGATGTGAAAATTTGATTTGCGCAGAACAGCACATTAGCCATTGAGACCCGTTCCTTTGATGGTACTAGAACTTGGTCTGCGGCTTCGTCGTCTTCGGCCAATGCACGTAACTTTTTCACATCGTCCGCATCAGGGACGTCGAGATCTGTGAAGAGGTAGCAATGCGGATAGGAAAGTCCGCCACGACTGTTCTCGTCTTCGTCGTAGAATTTCGAGGCCTCTGTGCCAAAAAACAAGACACCCATCATATCCTTTGGGTTGGAGATGATACGCTGTTGCATTAAATGATAGGCACATTTGATGGCAGCTTTTGCTGGCGACTGCGGCTCTCCTTTGCCTGACTCAGACGGCCGCGCCACTAGCATAGAGTCGCTGATATCGATGGCGAAAAGCACGGCATCCTTGACGGATTTATAGCTCTTGAGGGGCCCGGTCAGCAGTTTGCTTTGGGGCGATGGAATCTTGTACGTACCGTCTCGTCGACCTCGTCATCTTCTTCCTGATAAGTCTCATCGTCTGCAGGGGCGTAACTCTCAGCCATATTGCCTGCTACTCATTATATCTCTCCGTTCTCAGAAAATCGCGGTTCGCTCTTGAGCAGAAGCTTGATTGAGCCTCCTCTGTTGCCTGTTGATCCATGAATTGCCCGATCCCGTTAGCCTTACCTGTTTCGGCTTAGTCTTGCCGCGCCCAGTCGCGTCACTCGCGTGTCGCGCGCGACTCTCAACCGCTTTAATTTTCGAATAGGAATGAATGTAGTACATAATGCATACGGAGGTGGTACCTTGCGCGAGCGCATCCAACTTGGTTTTTATTACCAATTTACTACTACCCTATAGATTTTCTAAATATTCCATATTATATAGTATCAAAAAGCTTTAAAATCCTTATCTAGTGGACATATAAAAATCAGGCGGCAGATGATAGGGGCGGCAGGCAGTGAAGTAGTGTAGGTATATATTTAGCGTAAAGCCGCTTGAACATCAACCTACTTATCACCTTCACCCCTGCGATAGGACCACACGGGATAATTATCAGGATGGAACTTCCTCCACAAGTCTTGTCTTTCCTTTGGGATATCAATGAACATGACTGTGCCTGCTGTCGCTTCAACCGTTAGGTGGGCTTCGGGAATAATCGATGCAGTCCAACTTCCAGCTATGAGGGTGTTTAGGTGGTAGATCAATCAATATAGGAACGAAAATGTCCTACCAGCAACTATGACCAGGTCGCCAAGGTGGGAGAGGCCGTCGCAGGTCTGGATGCCCTTGACTCTTTTTTTGCGCGTCATTGTCTTCAATTATGAGCTTGGATATCTTGCCTTGGGGTTCTCCAAGGACGAATTTGACACCCGCTTGTTCGCAAAGGAATCTAGCGTAGACGCAGGCCTATTCTCATCCCATCAGTTAAAGCTTTGGCGCTTTGAATGCGTGAGAAGGGGCTCTCACTTTGTCTGCGATGGTAATTCCTGCCTGGATGTCAATGAAGCCATTGGTGTTTCCATTGTTGATGCCGTCGATTACATGGTATTTCTCCACCCGCTTTTCGCTAATCTTCCTCAGCCGTGTTTCCTCCGCGTTACGCGTCGTTATCCTGCGGTAACGAGTCAGCTGGTTCAAATATTCATGGCCCAGTGTGAAAATTTATCACCTTGCCAACTTTCAGAAACATCTTCTTTCGAAACTCTGGAGCCCTCTTTTCCATCGTGGCCAGACTATCTCTGTAGTAAACTGGAAGCACCGTCCCTTCACTGAGGAAATAGCTTCCACAGACGTACAGTAATTTATCCTCCGGGGTGAGGCCGTCAGGGAGCTCGGATGGCAAACTCGCCATGACTTTATCGCTCCATGCCTGCCAGATATCCCTGGCCTCAATGGCAAGCTGCTGGTATCTGTGACAGATAAGTGAGCTGTCGAAGCGATGCCAGACCGGACTGGGAAAGCATACACGACTTTGTCCGCATATGCCATGCGGAACACCTTGTTAATATCGGCTGAAGCGCCATCGCATCCATTTGATGGATTATAAAAGTTCTTGTCAAACGCACAGCGATCATAGATGGTGATGTCCTTGTAACCAGCACGGGCGAGCCAGAGGGATGTGCTCAGCCCGAACACACCACCCCCTACAATGATGATTTTGGACTCTCGAGAAAGCATTTTTGAGACAGTAATGTTAAAATTTTGAATTTGCCAATTAGAAATAACTTTATCACGAACTGTATAAGTGCCGTGAAGAATTCCTCATTGTTTTATCCCTATATATAAGCCCAAATGAGCTCCTCGGATTTTTCCGAGTACCCGACGACATACATACATAAGGTTCTTGATCCTTCTGGAGTCCTGCATAGCGGGGCTTTCTCATGTCAGGATTGCAAATCCGGTCGTAAAACTGTATAGGGGTTCAAGAGGTAAACCCCTATGATTCATGAATAACTTCTTCTTAGCTGCCTACCATGTACATGTACATGTACTATGTAAGAGGGGTTTAGCGCAAAATCCAAAATGTGTTAGCAGCTCCAGAGGTTCAACCTTGGACGAATTTTACTGTGTTTAAGTGCTGCCTGAGCTGAGGCTGGGAGTTTTCTTTCTCATCCATAAGCAGATATATAATCCCGATATATCCACCAAAACGATAAGATAAGACATATCCTTGTCATCTTCACAGATCATTCATTTCAAACCTTTAAGCTGGGAATATAAACACTAGACTTGGAATCGTGCCGTTTAACCTCCACGTTGAAAATGATACACAAGCATATGAGATCATGAAGCTTGTAGAGTGACAATTTGCATGATAAAGTGAATTAGACCATTAATCCACAGCAATTCCCAGATGGCGCCAGAGGAGAGATATAAATATCCAGTGCCAATAACCTTTGAAAAACTTCCAAGGTTGTATCGGGGGAAACAAGTTGACGCGCCCACCAGTAGCAATGAGGGAAGGCAAAATCATACACAGCAACAGTAGAAGACTGCAATCCAAGCGTGCCCCTGCATTGGCTGACAAGGCAACTGGAAGCCTTCTTATAGTAGATCGCTTTTGCAAGTAAGGGAACACAAGATATAACTTAGAGATGTCACAGACTGGCGATTGCTGCTGACCTTATCACGCTAGTGCTACGGTATTCGCGGTCTGAACTCTTCCTTTGACCGAGGCCGTAGATGCATCACTAATAATTAGGTAGGAGTCTAAACGTGGCAAGAGCTTCGTGACCTTAGTCATTGGGCAGAGCCAGATCTCTCACAGCAACACAGAAGACGAGACAAAGAGTAGATACAATAACTGAAATCTTACCACCAGAATTTTCTAGCCGTGTTTTGACAGTGGTCATAAAAGATAGCGAATTCAAACTCCGAATAAAAAGGCGATGTCAAGGTCCCTCCAAGGTCGACAATAAGTGGTTTCCTATAGTTTCTTGCATATATGTCTCCAGGCAGAATACCCAATTTTTTTGTAATTTCAAACTTTTCACAAATGTGTGGGATGTGTTCAGGGAGTGTTGGACCTGGAATAAAATTCTTTCACGATCGCTAACCGACTACAATTCTCGAGATGAACCAGCTTCGCACACAAAGCAAATTGGGCTTCTGTTAATTCGATCCAACCATGGCATTTAACAGCCAGACTCCATTGTAGCCAAAGTCATTCAGACAAGCAAATGCACGACATTCATTTGCAAATGGACACCTTTTTCTTTGATCTGTCTTAAGCCATGGTATAGTTTGTGATCGCCAGTCTTTGAACTATGCAACAAATCAATATCAAGACATACGACTTTTAGACCAAGGGATATAACCAATTTAAAACACAAATTATTATCTCCATCTCTGAACTTGAAGATATATCCTTCTTTCCCACTTGCATAGAACGCTAGGCGGTCAAATTTGTCATGACGATAGTCGAATCGCTTCAACTTTGGCAGGGGGTTCAGCTCTGGCAGTGGCAAGACACCATGATTGGTTGTTTCAGGTTTGAGAGGTTCCTGTGAAATGCAAAAATGTAGGAATTCTTCCATAATGTGTGCTAGTTGAGACGTTGTGATTTAGATAGTCTCTTTAAAGGAAAGGAAATTGTGAGGCATACATATAAAGGCAAAGATACCCCTGTGCACCACCATACCAGAATAGGGATGTGGGTGGCAATCCGCTGCGGTCATACATTAATCTGATACATATGAAGCTGCTAAGTTGACTAACTAGTACTAGCTTCAATTTGTGAGTTATGTGAGCTTCCAATGTTCAGTCTTACATTTAGTATTTGCGAGTGGGTATTCCAGTATGGATATCGATTTCTAACAAGGACTATGCAAAGCAATAGGCACCAAAAGACAAACGGATGTTGAAAAAGGTACCTAGGTATGTTGAATACCTAGGTACAATCCAAGATAATCCAGTAATCCACTGTGGACCAGTCAAAAACATTCATATCCGCTTAAACGATAAGATTCCATCACCTCCAGGAAGTTGTCCAGTCAACCATATAACCCGTGCGATGCGTCATGTCAAGGGTTCATTGATATTCGCTGTGGGCGACAGCATTCACACCGCTTCGTTGGCTTTCCCCTGCTGATGGCAACGCAAAGTTGAGGAATTCAGCTTGTCTATTTAAGGGCATATGCCATTATAGCCAACGACTGTAGCAAAGTCACCGTCTCGGCTCCAGTAAAAGGTAAGGGTCTGCTTGTCGACTTGCAAAAGGGAATTTGAAAAAGGGCTTGTATCGCGATTCGAGAAAGCCGTCGTAAACAGAAAGAAACTACTTTCCCAGTTACCAGACGTATAAGTCTGGGATTGACCATCCAGTGCAACCTGGTTGAGCATGGCAGTCGCAATCTGTGAGATATCATCTGTGCCCCAGCTCCCCGAGCCGCAAGAAGGCACATTATCCCACCCGACACATGCAGTCTCGCCATTACTGAGGCCCGTGATCTGAATATAACTGAAGTCATTCCGAGCACCACCGAATGCGCATTCGTCTGGAATGCTTCGTTTGGAGAGACCGCTTTCAGCATTGACTACGCCACGTTTTAGGGTGACGTTCTTGCCATCCATTTCGACTTCCTTCATTTCCCATGGTAGTGCTGATCCCGTTTCAAGAGGAGCACCCACGGCCATCGCGACGAGGGCAATTGACGAGAAGATGGTGGCTGCAAGCATACTGAGAATATTGTGGTATGTTTTTGAAGGTGTTGTGGTATGTTTTGAAAGGATATGATACTGTTCTTGATTTCATAAAAGCAAACCATTCCTGGGGGCTCGTAGGTCTTTTTATATCCATGGAGATGTAGCGAGAAGTTCAAATTCTGATGCAATCACTATACTATGAAGCTTTCAAGGTCCCTCTCCGTTTGCCCGATCTACGGTTACATTACACAGTGGTTATCGTCATCGTCTGTCTGTCCATCCCCTTTCCATCTAGTCATGAGTATTCACCAACATTCATGCAGTCGATCTATCAACATCCTTATGTCATTGACCTTATTCCTCCTTAGCAAAACGTCGTCATTTGTTGGGCTCTCCAATGAGATTGACTTACCTAGGTAGTTAACTAGTGCAAATCACATCACAGGTTATACGTAGCTGAATACATGTCAGATTTTAGGGCAGTATTGATTAGAATCTCATCCTCTTATAGAGCAGAACTTCAGAGCCAAAACATTGCCACCCATCCACTGCTCAGTAAGCTAGTGAATTATCACATCCATATTCTTACCACCCCTTCAGTCTTCCAAGGTCTGTTCATGGTCAGGGCCTAGAAGCGACGCAGCGAGGATTAGGGTGGTTTCAAGGGTTCTTCAAAAGTTTCTAGAAGTTCTTACATATATATATTATCAATTATCCTATTGGAGCTTTGAGAAGCGGTAGTCATAGGTGGCGAACTTTGCAGCATGCCTAACTAGCAGCCTCAAGTTCCAACCAGCGCTGGCGGTCTACCCACGTTGAACTGTAAATTCTGTAAATGTCCGCTGCTGCGTCATGATCCGCTTTAGACTGCTCGGAAGTTCACGTCGATCTTGTGGTGATAAATTGACGGTCAATCTATCAAAGCCTATCTTAAGTGTAGGCAGTCCAGCTAATGACGACATTACTCCTCCGTAGGCCATTTGGAGTCTGCAGCTGGAGATGGGGTCGAAATGCAGATTAATATCAGAGCTAAATCATCGGGTCAGGATCATCAGGATGGGGCCTTTTTTACATAGCGTCTTGGCATCTCGTGGTCAATCCAGGGATTCTACGGAGTACAGTTTACTCTTGAATACTCATTATGAGTAATTTCTGGTCAAGATAACTGGTAGATAAAATGAGGTCTCATCAACAATATTTATACCACCAGGTACGTCACCAACTCAATTGGCGATGCATCCGCCGGTTTCTCTGATGTGAAGAAGACAAAATGCTCATCGAAGTGCTCTCCTCGACTTCAACATGGACGCTTATTGCAATCATCGCTGGCCTGTACAGTCTTTTAAGAAAAAAGCGTGCAATCTTCCCTATCGTCAACGACTATCCAGGCGACCTGTTTCGCCAGAAGGCATATCGTGAGTATACCAGGAATGCTAGGAAACTCATTACCGAGGGTTTCAATAAGAACCATGGTCCCATAAGTCTGCTTGTTCCTGGTGGCATGAAAATTGTGCTGCCTTCTACGCTTAGCGATTGGGTCAAGACGAACAGGGACCTCGATCACCAAGAGCTGGTTAGAGAAGAATACTTTGCAGGATGGCCGGGTTTTGAGGCTCAATATGCAGCTCATGAACCCAATCGGATGTTGATTGACGTGATTCGAATGAAACTGTCGCAGAATGAGAAAATATTACCGGCAATTAACCAGCATGTTGCAATAGCTTTTCAGCAGCACTGGGGCAATAGCGAGACCTGGCATCAGATCGACTGGGAGAAAGATACGACTGGGATTATCTCACGAGCGGCAGAATCAGTGTTTGTTGGTCCAGAAAAAGCTGGTGAGCCTGAATGGCAGAATCTTGTTCAGACATATGTGCGTGAGTTTTTCTCCGCTGTAGGGGAGCTTCCGCATGGCGAGCACCTTTTCGGCCCATCGTGCAATGGTTTCTGCCGCATACCTCGGCGTGCAGGTCTCTTGTTCCACGGGCCCGTGTAATAATAGATGATGTGGTCAGGAAGCGGGAGCAAGAAGCAAAAGCTGCCAGAGACCAAGATCTAGAGGCGCCTCAATACGAAGATGTCATTGCTTGGACCCAAAATGATCCCAAAAACAATCTTCCAGCAGGCGATATTCAACTTGGATTAGCCATGGCGGCACTGTTCACAACCACCGAGGCTCTCAGGCAGGTGCTTATTGATATAGCCCAACACCCCGAACTTGTTGCACCCCTCCGCGAGGAAATCAAGGTGGCGTTATCCGGTAGCAAACTTGGACTAGATACTTTGTCAAAGATGGAATTGCTCGACAGCGTAATGAAGGAGTCACAGCGACGGGTTCCTTTGATGGGTAAGTTGATAACTCACCGCATTTGGATTCTTAGACCCATTTTTAGACTAAATTATGCGCTTTTATAGTCGGCTTAGAGCGCAAAGTCATCCGTGATACCACAATTCCGGACGGCACCATATTACCCAAGGGCTCGCACCTCATGGTCGACTCAAGAGGTATCTGGAGCCCAGAAGACTATGACGGGTACCGTTTCCTGAAGCGACATCGAGCGGGAGATAAAACCAGTCTATTTGTGCAATCCAGCAACGACCATAACGTCTTCGGCGGTGGAAGACACATCTGTCCCGGTCGATTCTTTGCTAGCAACGAGTTGAAGATTTGCTTGGCACACATTCTGCTGAAGTATGACTTTCGGCTCAAAGATGATTACTCCCCAAAGCCTTTACAGTTCGGAGTTTATGCGATGGTCGACCCTGCGGTCCAGCTCGAAGTTCGACGGAGGGAAGAGTTTGAGGATCCTCTGCTGTTGGTTGTGTAGGTATGCAGGTCGAATGAAGCCCGGGGCTGTGTCAAAAGGCAATGGCTCATCATAGCCATGGAAGCGTTTTATCAACAGAAAGTACAAAATTGAATTAGGGAGGTGTCGTAAACCTTGCTTGACAGGCAAGTCAGATCAGAGTAAAACTTCTCACTGAACCAAGGTGTGGTGGCTGGCGCATATAAATAGGAGTTTCAAGCTGGGCATTCACAGTCATACTGCTTCAATCCCAAATCGAACCTCACAGCTATTGCCATAAAAGTTCCAAGGTTTGGAAGGATCTTCCTGCAAGTGTAGCTGCGTACATATCCTGCAGTTCATTTCTCAGGATACAGACAATCACCACCAAATAAGCAAGGCAGACAGCATTAATACCACCAAACTTGATGAGCTTGTCAACGAGTATATAATGATAGTGGAGGAAGTTGAAAATAGGAAAAAACGCGTCAAATTGTCTATTGAGGAACAGAAAAGAGATGTGTACACAGCAAGATCGCGATCAACGCGAGGCTTTGATGGCGGGATTAACAGCCTCTACGTCGGCTGCCTCTGAGAGATCCGAATCTTCTATACGAAGCGCTCAACGACGTGCCGAAGAACGAGATACCCAACTTATCAATGCCATTTTACAGATTAGTAACGTTATAGTGACCCGTCAGGCCTCTTCGAACGATCTTTCTACACGGATACAGCGCGTGGAGGAGGAACTAAAATAGCTCACAGAGGCTGTCAATGAGATACCAAATCAAATGCTGGATAGATTGGAGGCTTGGTTTTGTACCTGTGGGAATTAGATATTCAACTAATTCAGGTGTGTTTATTAGGCAACTTAGAACTATAGCTGTGACGAGACGTTGGTAAAAGATCACAAATCACGTGATCCAGCCTATCGCCCGATTACGGCGATTAGTAATTAGCTTGGAGTGCTCCTCTGATTGGTCCAGTCGATGCTCCTCAGAATCAGATCTTCGGCCCGGCAGTTATGGGAAAGCGTCTCTCCCCATTCATTATATCGCATTGCACCATGGCAGTACGCACTACTACTTTATTTCTGCCGTCTCGTATCCTCTCGAATAATGCTGCCAGTAACATTAGGCCTACGACACGGCTTCTTAAACGGCAATTGAACGGGCATGGATTCGCAACAGCTGCTTCACCCTCGAAAGGGTCAAAGGGACCTACTGCGATGGTCTTTTTGAATATGGGGGGTCCTTCGAAAACCGCAGATGTTCAGGATTTCCTCAGCCGTCTTTTTGTGGGTCGAAAGCGGACATACTTGAATCGAATCCACACATATACTAACGTTGGGTGCAATTGAAAAGGCAGATGATGACCTAATTCCTTTGGGCCCGCTCCAAAAGTACATAGGACCTCTTCTCGCTCGTCGCCGAACCCCCAAAATTCAAAAGCAATATTCAGATATCGGCGGAGGATCGCCGATTCGAAAATGGTCGGAATATCAATGTGAAGAAATGTGCAAGATTCTGGACGAGATATCTCCGGAGACTGCTCCCCACAAACCGTACGTTGCGTTTAGATATGCAGCGCCATTGACGGAAGAAATGTACAATAGGTTGCTGGATGATGGCTTTGGGCGAGGAAATGGTGGACGAGCTGTTGCATTCACGCAATATCCCCAATACTCCTGCTCAACCACAGGCAGCTCCCTTAATGAGTTATGGAAGTGGAGGAACAGGTTAGAGGGGCCACGGTCAGGCCAAGACCCTGCCAGTGCCATCCAATGGAGTGTGATTGATCGATGGCCTACGCATTCTGGTCTTGTAGAGGCGTTCGCAAAGAATATCGAAGACCAGTTGGCGACTTACCCGGAAGACAAGCGATCATCCGTGCTACTTCTCTTCTCCGCTCATAGTCTTCCCATGAGCGTTGTCAATCGAGGTGTGTTATTCTTTCTTGCCTTTTAAATCGTTCATGGCAATGCTAACCAGAACAGGGGATCCCTACACGGCCGAAGTTGCAATGACAGTCAACGCCGTCATGCAACGTCTGGGATTCTCAAATCCTTATCGGCTCTGCTGGCAGTCACAGGTTGGACCGTCTGCATGGCAGGGCGCCCAAACTAGCCATACTGTTGAGAATTACGTCAAGAAGGGATTCACCGATATGATACTCGTCCCTATCGCCTTTACTAGTGACCACATCGAGACCCTTTACGAGTTAGACATAGAAGTGATAGGAGAGGCTGGCCATTCCGGCATCAAAAGAGCAGAGAGTCTTAATGGCAGCCCGACTTTTATCCGTGCTCTGGCCGACATTGCTCGCACTCATCTTCAATCCGGGGAGCCGTGTTCACGACAGATGACGCTTCGCTGCCAGGCGTGTACTAGTGAACGCTGTTTGGAGCAAAAGAAATTCTTTGCTGGAGATGCGATGAAGTCCCTTGTACGATAGATAACGAGCTACTACTTTAGTTGCAACGTGGTTAAAAGCTTGAAGAGAACTAATATACAAGTAACCAACTAACATACTCACAGTAAGGCTCCTCATTCGCCCTTATCTTATCTATGGCGCCTTTCGGGTCGCCAATTGTCAGACTCGTACCGTATTCATTTTACCAACGGCCACGCATTCGCGCAGCCCCCACCATTTCTGCGCGTATCGTTATGTAATAATACCTCAAGTGTTCCTAAGTTCCTAACTCCGTGTTTTACTCCGCGAGCAACTGGATGGATTACGTTGATAGCCAACTTGACTAGTGAAGTAGTTGAACTATATCCTGTTTTCTCAGCGCAACATCATCCCAACTATCAACAACTACCTCTAATGCCATCATCTATGCTTGGAATATATTTGTATACAACCTTGGAAGATCTGGGGCATTTCTTATCGCGACTCGGAGCCTATAGGTACATACAGTATCGGTAAGCCGAAACATCCATCCATGCGCATAGCGTGGTACCTACATCATAGACAGACTCATCCCTGACTCTCGTCGGCGGTGCAGCCTCGATGTCGGGCATAGGAATTGACGAAACCCTAGCGGTTGATGCCGACCAGGATGCGCAGGTGCTTCGTCAAGGGGTGTCTTCTCAGAACCCTACCTTGAGTGATGTCGAAGACGAATTTGTACCTGAATCGGCCCCTCTGTTAGATCCAGAGTCGGCAGATAGAGAAGGCGATTTCATTGATATCATTAATAAACCTTGGCTGGGATGCCCAGAATTCGATGCGAAGCCGCGCTGGAAGCGACCATCTGTATGAATACACTAATTAATTACCCTGCTGCTAATCCTTTTTTTAGAAAATGATTCTAACATGCTCAGATCTGGTGGATCGTCCCTCCTACTGTTCTCTTTACAATTGCATCTGGTGGAATAGCTGTTCCCAAAGTCAACCTCGCCCTTACTGTCGTATGTCGAGACTATTTTGCTGACCAAAAGGCAAAAGACCCCGCTTTCACATATCTACCAGCTATTTTCGGGGATGATAACGAGCAATGCCGTATACCGGCGATTTCAGCTAGTGCCTCGCAGACTCTGCTTTTTGTGAATCTGATATCCGGGTTCCTCTCGGCACTCGTGAGCCCGCGACTAGGTGAGCTGTCTGACCGGCATGGACGCATGCGGCTCTTGTCTATTTGTATTTTCGGCACCCTCCTGTCCGAGGTTTTCACCACCTTTCTTGCAGCATACCCGGAAAGTGCGTCGGTCAACTGGTTCTTTGTTGCTGCCTTCATGGACGGTGCTTGCGGATCCTTTACCTTGGGTCTGTCGTTGGTGCACTCGTACGCAGCCGATTGCACCTCTCCGGAGAGCAGGAATGTCGTATTCGGATTGATTCATGCCACCTTGTTTAGTGGTATTGCACTCGGGCCGTTCCTATTTGGACTTATTGCCAAATATAGTGGTGGCCTGGTGGCTGTCTTTCTCGCTGTTCTAGCCTTGCATGGAGTTTATTTTCTCATGGTATTATTCTTCATTCCAGAGTCCTTATCTAAAGACCGGCAAGCGGCTGCCAGGACGAAGCATATCGCGAAACAAAAGCATCCAAACAGCACTTTCAGGCAAAATATATGGCGAGAACTGCATCCGGGCAATATTTTCAAACCTTTGGCTATCTTGTTTCCAAAGCCCAGTGATTCGGAATCATCTTCTCCACAACGACGATTGCTGTTTCGGAAATTGCGCAAAAACCTTGTTCTGATTGCGGCAATTGATACCTTGATGTTTGGTGTAGCTATGGGCACAATACAGATCATTATTCTATACGCAGAATATGTGTTTGGCTGGGGGAACTATGAATCCAGCGTGTTTCTGTCGCTTGCGAACTGCGGGCGCGTTTTCACCTTGCTTGTCATATTACCAACGATAACGAGATTTTTCCGCGGTCCTCAACGACGAACACAGCTTAACTCTGGAAGCGATCGGTTGGACATTGTGTGTATTCAACTAGCCCTCCTATTCGACCTCCTAGGTTACGTTGGCTACTCACTTGCAAAGTCCGGAGGGATCTTTTTATTATCTGCCGTAGTCGCATCGATTGGAGGAATAGGCTCACCAACGTTACAATCGTCACTCACAAAACATGTACCTCCAAGCCAGACAGGTCAGCTTTTGGGTGCCACCGGCCTTTTACACGCCCTTGCTCGGGTTGTCTCTCCTGTTATTTTCAACCTTATATATAGTGCCACTGTCGGCAAGTTCTCGCAGGCGGTCTTTGTCTGTTTGGCATCAGGGTTTGCACTAGCAGGTATTCTCAGCTGGTTTATTTCACCCAAAGGTTGGTTATACCCGAAGAATCTTCTGATCTTCTGATTTTCTGGTATTCTAATTGCTAATACTTTCTTCACAGTCCATATGCCAGAGACGCCATCATCCAGCCCGCCGGAATATACAGAAGACGACATTATTATAGATGCCCGAAATTCCACTACAGGAATTCTCGCTGGCCATGCCATGAACGACTAAAGCTACCAATGCTGTACAGGATAGAGCATCTCCTTTCTTTTTCCTTTCAAATGTTGTGTCGGGAATACCTTAGACTGCATGATATACATGCAATGGCGTTTTCTTGGCAATTTCTTTTGCAATATAATATTTTGCTGCTCATTTATTTTGTTTGTCTTTCATGAATTATGAATCTAGATAGCTATATATCATCCAAGATTAGATGGCAGATATCGTATGATGTTGATGTTACTGCCTGAGGCCTGAACGCTAAATTTAGGTAGGATGGCAGCTGCAGTCTTGGCATGTCAGGTTCCGATTCCGAAAAAAAATCCCCTGCGGCATCATCACATACCCAAAGATCCAATTCAAGACGTATATTGCCAACTTTTAGACGTTCACGATATCGCCGTTGCCATTGTGTGACTCTGCCAGTTTTACCCTCTCCCAATGTCAAACCATACCATTTCTTGAGTTTCCGCGTCCATCCAAACACCTCGGGGGTCATGCTACCGCAGCATACCGGAACCGCATTGGTCCCCTCGAGGAACGCCCTCCGAGTTTTACGACAACTAGCCTTAGCGGGATCGACCATTGGAGGCATCTGTACCGTAGCAGCAATCACATACGACGCTCATCGCCGTGTCTCCGTAGCCGAGAAAATCGTCCAGAACAAGCGGACTATACAATCATCAGCACCGTACTACAATGCCACCTCGGCGGCGAAAAAACTGGCATTGATGGTAGAAGCCGCAGAAGCGGGTGAATTCGATGGATTGGCGTCTTTGAAACAAGGTGGCTGGAATAGATCATCTCACAACCGTGTGCATGAGCATGAACGACCTTCCGATACTATGGCCGATCAGGCCGGCACGGGGAAAATAGTAGTAGAGAGCTCGGGTTCTTCTGGCTTCTATTCGGATATTCCGCCCCCTTTTACAGAGAAAGACTTGCAATCAGCAGCTCAAGATTTGGAACGGGCTACCATGACAAAATCTTGGTTGTCGGATCGTTCCGAAGCCATTAGATTTTCGTCCTACGATTTGGAAACTATCGCGTCTTCTATGTACGACCACGGGTCTGTAGAATTACCGGGTCTATTTCCGGAACAGGGTGTAGATCTTCAATCAGAAGAGTACTGCCAGGCAATTCGCACCATTCGTGATCTTTTCGAGAAGCGCCAAATCATTGAAGCTGCAGAGATGTTCCTGGAGACACATCCGCAAACTCTGAATCGGCTATCTGCGAGAACAAGAGAACTTGCAGTGAATATTTTCTACGCCAATTGCTCGGATGACAATATTTGGGTGGCAAAGAGCTTGTTTGAACGCATTGAAGCTCTGGACAGCATTTCACCTCGAATGTGGAAGTTCTTGGTGATTGCTCTGACAAAATCCGGCGCGGTTGAATCAGCCGCGCAGATCATCTTAAGATACCGCGATTCAATAGATATACCTTTTTATCTTGTCGAGCTTGTCGTTAGATGCCTTCTTGAGACCCGCCGTTTTCAGGAGGCTTCGATCGTCATGTACAGAAATGTGGCGCACGACAAGGACTGTAGCCTATGTGGCGTGTTCTTGGATGGTCTATGGAAAAAGTCAAGGAGTATTGACTTAATAAACCGAGAGTTTGAAAAGATATTGTCGATAATTGGGCGGTTTAATATAGAACCAACCGCCAAGCTCTTCAATCCTATGATCAAAGCCTATGTTCAGTTTGGTCGAATAGCAGACGCAAAAGCCCTGGCAGACGACATGGAAACAGTATATGGCGTTGCGGGGACCTGTCGGACTAAGGGTTTATTGCTACTTGGACAGGCGTTGGCTTGCAATTGGAACGAAGTCAAGGAAGGATTACAGGAAATGCATACCCTGGGGCTGACGTCTGACCGCAATTTCGCGCGCATTTTCACCTCTGTTTTCCTAGAATTCTGGCCCATTCACAACGCTGCAGCAATACGTGATTTCTTTAACGAAGCTGTCGAAAAATACTCACTCAGACCTGACCAAGTGCTCTATGACCATGTTCTAAGAGCTTATATTCAAAAAGGCGACGCGGAACCAGTTACGGAACTGGAAAATCTTGCCAAAGCTCATCAGTGGGAAGTTGAGCTGAAAGAAGATGAGTTTATCGAAATGCTACAAGTTGAGCGACGTAGAATTGAAGGCAGCCATGTTGGCTTTTGGCAAATGCTCCATGCAGCGCGAACTAAATATGGCCAGTCAGCAAGCTCCCAACGGATCATGGGCTACGATCAACGCTCATTGCCGTGGCGCGAAGCGAACCTGATCCCAAACAAGGGTATATGGCCGAACTGGTACCGCCGAGCATTAAGTGGCATTATGACAGACAGACCTATTGATCAGTACCCAGCGTTGGACAAACAGATGGCTCATTTTCTGCATGCTGGAGACTTTGACTCGGTTCTATGGTGTTTTGAGAACGCGAAGGCTGCCGGATATGTATTCAAATCATTTCATGTGGAACTAGCGGTCATTGCTATGCTTGTAGAGAAGGGCATCGGCCCGGCTCGTCAACTGGTTGAAGAACACTGGAAAGACATGCAGGCTGATCTCCCCCTTGTCCCCTTATTTTTCTCTCAGATCATGGAGGTCGATGCACTAAGCGATATCGAAATCCTCAAGCTGGCAGTATTCCACTTCTACAGGCTGTGTTGGGATATACCAAATCTCGGATTGAAACACCATTTCATGAACAATGTTGCTATTCGGCTAATCGACCAGGGACAAGCGGATGCAGCACTAGATTTACTTCTCACAGCGTACAAGTCTCGATGGGGTCGTCAGATGAAATTTGACGGGGCTTGTATGAGGACTCTTCTGCGCGCGTTTGTGCTAACTGGCCACCTCAAGGGGGTTCGATGGTGTATTTTGACAGCGATAGCCCGGGATTCGGCCTGCAACAAGGACTTCATTGTCGACGCGCGCCGAGCTCTGGTTACGGGCAATTTGCGAAAGGCGGGCTGGTCATCGAGACGGGAGCTGCGTGTATCTTTCATGCAGCATCTCGGCACCATAGTCAACACGCTACACAGAAAAAGCGAAGGTGATCCTGAGCTGGCTGAGCTTAAAAACAAGAAGGGGAGAAAGAGAATGTCTGACAAATTCTACCATCCTCAGGGCCACAAATGGCGCAACGACAGCTTTCCGTCTCTGCAGAAGTTGGTCCGGCATTGGGACGAGGAACGCGAACTGGAGTGGATAACTACGCCGCCTACCAACATCTTCCTGTCAGAAGAAAAGACATGGAAGATCTGGAATCAGCAAAGTGTGCTCGAGAGGGAGGGAGAGCATGATGTTGGGTATTGATGAGGCAGGCTAGTTTTTTTCTGTACTACGTATAGAAACAGCTGTATATAACAATGTAACATCAAATATCAACTTTTACTATAACAACTTTATACTATAACGACTTTATACCATGCTATGAACTTGTGGAATGAGCATGTACATAGTATAGTCTTAGTCGGATAAGTCGCGGCCGATGCACGTGCAGGCGAATTGTAAGGAAAAAGTCAGGAGACAGATCGGGCCAGCAATCACATGTCACGCCACCCGCAGCGCAGCAGCACAGGAATTGCTTGCTCCCCCAATTAAATTCGCCGTACTTTTCCCTCATTCAAGAATCAAAAGGCATCAACTTTTTCTTTCTCGGCCATTGCCTATTGATTGGCGCCTGTCTGTCATTTCTTCTCACGCCCTTTTTATCTACCGGCAGTCTTCTTTTTTGGCTATGTCTGTCACCACCACGGCCACAAGGCAGCGGCGGCCCTCGACATCCGTGATCGCAGTTAGCAATGAGGACAACACCAAGCCGAAGACGACGCATGAGTCGGATATAGTTATAATTGGCGCTGGGGTAGCCGGCTGCGCTCTGGCAGTTGCCCTTGGAAAACAAGGCCGCCAGGTGACCGTGCTGGAGAGGTCATTAAACGAGCCCGATCGTATCGTCGGCGAGCTTCTACAGCCCGGCGGTGTCCAGGCGCTCGAACAACTGGGTATGCTGGACTGCTTAGAAGGGATTGACGCCGTTGAGGTGGAAGGCTACGACGTTTCCTTCCACGGCAAGGAAGTCGAAATCCTGTACCCTGCAGATAAAAAGACCGGTTCCCTCCCCAAGGGCCGCAGTTTCCACCATGGTCGTTTCATCACGAAATTACGAGAAGCCGCCAGGGCGACGCCGAACGTTACCATAATCGAAGCTACGGTAACTTCCCTTATACAATCCCATTCAGATGTTATCGGGGCAGAAGCGACAGCCAATGGCAACACGGAGCATTTTATTGCGCCGCTCACTGTCGTTGCAAATGGATATGCCTCCAAGCTCCGGAATGACCACCATCCACATGCGCCAGTGGTCAAGTCGAAGTTCTGGGCGTTGGAATTGATTGACGCCGAGCTTCCAATGCCGCTCCATGGCCATGTGTTTATCGGCAGCGGGCCGCCAGTGCTCATGTACCAGATTGGAACACACGAAACTCGCGCATTGATAGATATACCAGATAACCTACCTTCGGCTTCTGTCGAGAACGGCGGGGTAAAAGGGCACATGAAGGATGTTGTCCTGCCCTCGCTTCCCAAATGTGTCCAACCGAGTTTTCTAGCCGCCATTGAAACGAGCCGCTTACGATCAATGCCAAACTCATTTCTTCCCTCTGCAACGAACACAACTGGCGGTTTGATCATTCTTGGAGACGCATTGAATATGCGCCATCCGCTGACTGGCGGTGGCATGACGGTTGCTTTCTGTGACGTGGTGGTATTGCGCGATCTGCTAAGTCCTGAGAATGTGCCTACATTCAAGGATACGCCTTTAGTGAAGAAGACCATGAAGACCTTCCACTGGCGCAGGAAGAACACCGCATCAGTCATTAATATCCTGGCCCAAGCTTTATACTCCCTCTTCGCCGCAAATGGTATGTACTACCCCTACACTGCCTTTTCTCCCTACAAAGGTTCAAGTTCCATTGAAAAAAGCAAAGAAAAAAAAGGCTAATTCCAACAGACCCCAACCTCAAAATCCTCCAGCGCGGATGCTTTCGCTACTTCGAAATGGGCATGGTCGAACAGCCCATCGGCATGCTAGGCGGTCTCATCAAAGAGCCCACAACGCTGATACGCCATTTCTTCGCCGTCGCTTTTCTTGCCATATGGATCAATATCACTGAAACTCCCGTCTATCTCTTCCCGCTGGCACTGTATCGAGCTGGTGCAGTTCTGTGGACTGCTTGCCAGGTTATCATGCCATATGTATTTGCGGAGTTGAGAAGGTAGAACGACCTTTTCTTCTTTTTTTTCCCTGGCCTAAAAGAGAGAGAGAGAGAGAGGTTCGCTTCTTAGAGCTATATTCGTCGAGCTCGGTTGATTTCACTCCAGCGCACAGCTCAAGTCGTTTGCATCAGAGCACAGTTCTCGAATTCCTCATACCCACCACCTATGTACTATATAATAATAAGCACTATTTTTTTGTATACCATTTCACATATTTTAATATTGTCATTGTTAGTCGCCTGCTAGCCACTGACAGGCAATTCTTACCCTGTTTTTGTAATACCTAAGTACAATGCTGATGAAAGATATTTTCAATCAAACGCTCCCACTGAATAGAGAAGAGACAGAAAAAAAGACAAACCCATTTTCTCATACATCAAAAGGTAGAAGGAAGAAAAAGAGAAGAAGAAAAAAAAACAAGAAAGACAAAATGATTTTCGCTGGCCTGAAATGCAAACATCCTCAATAACGCCTTCTAGAGGGCATTTAGACAAACAAACAAAAATACCTCATGAAAACACCCCAGACATTATGCAGTGAAATTTTTCGGCATGGTTAACCCAGAACAAGTATTACCTATCTGAAGATTTCCTTTCATAAGGATCTAAAGATCTCCAGAGTCATGTCAAGACGTCATGATATGAAAATTGATGAGGCTGAAGGAAAGTATTTTTCAATCAGGACCATGTCTGTCTTCAATCACGCTGTCAACTGCTCAACCGCCCTTTCTCAAAGATTCATCCAATGGTAGAGGTTCTGCCAGGTTGGAGTGTTGTGACTCTACCATAGACTTTGCGTTGCGCTTATGCTTCTTCTTGGTAGTCTGCCAGCCTCCATTGACATGATTGTTGTTGTGGTCCCGGCTACCAGCAGGTAACAGTAATCCATCAGGTTTGCGGGGCAGCGAAGCTGGTTGTGAATCTTTTCGACTTAACGAAGATAAAGGTGAGGCCACATGTGTATCTTGAGAATTCTTTGTCTTGTATTTGTGGTTGTGCTGCACTCCATTCGACTTATCAGAATCTACACCGTTTACACGATTCCGTGGTACAGGTGAAGATGAGGTATGATTCGTCGATGCTGAAGACTTTTCGGTAGATTTGGCTTGGGACCGTTGCTGTACAGCATGCTTCGAAGGCAAGTCACCATTAACATGACCTGACTTCACACTCTTCCGTTCTGAGAATGATTTTGAATCTTCGGCACTGTCAGAAGTCGTCACCTGTAGCCCCTGGAGCTGGCTGCTGAGAGCTGAATCAGCGCCTCTAGTCGCCTGTTGTTGCTGTTTGTGGCCCGCCTGAGTATGTATATCCTGTTCTCTGTTCGTCGAAGAGAAAAGATCCGTCTGGAATGTAGCTGGTTCATGAACTCCGTTTGAAAGAACATCGTTTCTTTTAGGTGCCGGATCCCAGCCTACTGCAGTCTCATTGAACCCAGAAGTCGGTTGGTTAACGTATCGATCCGAGTACTCGTCGCGCGACGATGCTTTTGAGTCCTGGGGAGGAACGGATCCATCAATGATGAGCGGTCCACGATCACGAGGGGCTTGTCGGGGTATTGAAGTGGTACTGGGCGAGACAGCCTGGCCATTGCCGTGGTCTGATGCAGCACCGAAAGGATCGGAATACAAGGGCATGGCCGAACGATAGTCAGGTTGAATATAGGCAGTGGCGGGAAGAGACATAGCCATCAAGTTTTGCTGGTAATTTTGGGGCATCACATAGTATCCGCCGAATTCTGAGATTCTATGATCGTCAAAGAAGGTAGGTGTGGGAACTGTCGAAACCGAAAGAGGCTGCAGACTTGAATCAATATCGGTACGGCTTGGAGAAGAGCCCGGCGGTAGACGTTCGCGCGAAGTACGAGAACCGTCATTGGGTATTGACGAGTATAACGGGGTCAGACTTTGCAAAACGGGAGAGTGTACTGATCTCGCAGGCTGTGAGTGGGATCGCAATGATCCGCTCGGAGAGCCATCAGCAACGGACGACCGGCGATGATTACGACGAAGATCAGGAACAGCATGAGTTGCTGACGGAGATGGCGGGTTTGTATTGCTCCCCTGAATATGCTGTGGGGCGACCTGCACATAAGCTGGAGCATAAAACATTCCTGGGCGGAAAGGGGTCAATGGCGGATGATTGACAGTGCCCGCTCGAGCGCGAGAGCTGTCATCTGCGGCGATTTCTTGCTGTGGGAATGAAAACTGAATCAAAGGTTGGCGAATTAGCACAGGTGGAGGACGGCCGGTTAAAAGAGACTGGTTATGCAGTTGCATTCGCAGCTCCTGCTCTTGGGCTTGAAGAATTTGTATTTGTTGGTACAGTTGATCGTGGAGTAGATACTGTGCCTGTTGAGCATGAAGGTTGTTCATGTCAGGGGACAATTGGACGTGATTTGAGCGGAAGCTGTTCCCAGTTGTAGTACGATTCGTCGCACTAGAGGAACGACGCGACGAATTGTTTCCACCACGCCCAAATTGATTTGAATGCCTGGCGCCACGACCGCCGCCTCGACCACCTCGCCCAGACGGTTGCGAAGATATTGGAGCAAGGATCGGTCGGGGTTGTGGAGCTGGTCGTTCGAAAATGCGCTCTTCCTCGGGTGGAAAGACGAATTGCTCACAGCATTTTTCTAAATCAGCCTCGGAGATGGCTTTGAATGCCCTGCGTAGTTCCGTGTGTAGTCCACGAAAGGACGTGTCATCGGCTGTATTCCCCAAATTTCGAATCGTATTGAAAGGCTCTTCCACACACAATCGGTTATTCTGTAGAAGATGCCAACCCTTGTCCTCCTTGGATATCAATTTACCCTCCCGAACAGAAACCACGTGCTTCTCATAGTCCATCTCATGACCATAATATCGGAAGAACTGGAAAAGTAGCTCTCCCAATGATTGGGTATTAGATTGGCCATAGCTCCGCAAAGATTCCAGATCGTCGTCGAAGGATACTTGGATACCATCAATGATTTTCTGGTTCTTATGAGGCCGCCGTTGCAGGCTTGGGAGAATAGGCGGATCACGAGTTTGCAAAAAATTAATAATCAAGCATATCCAGGTGTAGGAACTCAGTGTGCCTCCAAGAGCTACATATTTAAGTCAGCAAAGGGCATGGCATGTAAAAGATAATGCTCAATGTTGGATACTGACCAGCATCATTGAGGACCCTCCTTTTTGTCCAGTGCTTGATAATCATAGCTAATGGGCGGACTCGCTGATCCACATCCACATAGGTGCGGATCATGCGTGTGTTCTCCAGAGCTAATGTGTTATTCACATTCATGTCACACGCCATTTTCAATTGTGGATCCCATATCTTCACAATTGGCACCCTGGCATGGGAGACACAAACAACACGCTCCATTCCATCTTGATTCATAAATTGTCAGCTATGCAGTCATTATTTGGGATAACAAAGAAATATTATATCTCACGCTGTGCCAGGACCTCTGCTAACAAGCAAACATTTTCTAGTTGTTTGAAGGAAGTGGTGATGCAGATATCAACTACAATCATTAGCGTCAGAGAGGAGTTTACGCAGTAGAAGGTGGAGATGGTCACAAATACCGTCAGAATCACTTGAGCATAACTTATTCCCAGAAGACCCAAAGACATGAACTTGGATATTATTGCCAGGCCATTGCTCGTTAAAAAGAGTTTCTAGTTTTTGGACAAGCTGTTTTCGTCGATCATCACTCTCAGCAGATGGCAAGAGTTGTGTATAGAGCTCCTGCATGTCTGCACTTAATTTCACTTCCTCTTCACAACTGAGTCTTTCCTTTAGCCCAACTTTCTCCTCAGGCAACATATCACCTCCGATGCTGTATGGCATCCGGCGGCGGAAATAAGCCATTGCGGTTTCATATTTGCAGCCGCCGAGGGGTTTTCGAAAAGACGACAGAGAATTTGTCTCAGACTGAGTGGAACGCGGGGAGGTACTTCGTCGCCGTGGCGATGGTGACCTCGAATGAAATGATAACCCACGGGGGTGTTGGTATGGGGTCGAGGGAAGAGAATTAGACTGCTGCTGATTGAGAGGTGGTCTGGGAGGAAGGTTTGCGTCTAACGCTGATGTCTCTGTCGGCGAATGCCATGTCATGTTTGATGGCGGCTGTGGTGTGGTTGGTGTCGCACTTGGACTCTGAGATTTTCCAGCAGTCCCATGAGTGTTTTCTGGCTGCATTCAGAGAACCCAGAGTTTAGTGAGAAACGTTGTTCCTCAAGTCGCCCGAGGAGCCAGGTGCTAGTGTAGCAATGCGGATCGAAAACGACGGCGATAAGCGGGATTTCAAATAACAAAAATCAAATCACTCGAAAGCATCGAGGTAGAATAAGTATGTACGGCGTCCGTAATCGGCACGGATCGGCGAGAGATTGGCCTATGGATTTGGCTCACTTTGCTCTCACTTTATCCTTTATCCTTTGATTCTGTCCAAGCGGCTAGCCGACGAAAAGAGTGACCGGGGTTTGGAATCGGGAGCGGCGTGCAACAGGAATATATGCGCAAGGAGAAAAAAGGAAAATCTATCCAGTAGACAAGGTGGCAAACGAGGCGGTGTCGTCCAAATAGTGAAGCAAATGTACGATCGACGCAAAGGATCTAAAGAGCACTACTTGAATGGCATGCAAGCGTCAGTATAAGGTGGTTGGGAGGGCTTCCGTTGGCGGGAGAAAAAAAAATGACAAGGGGAAGAAAGGACTCATAATCCAGTCATAGTCATCTGGGACATCTGGGCATGAATGACTCTTGTGTGTTTCTCGCATCCCCTTCATGGGGTCGACGTCGACGGTTTCTCCTGAGGCGAAATAAAAAGGAAAAGGACTTACGCGAAGAGAAGGGAAGAGAGCAAACACCGCGAACCAGGCGGCTCCGCAGACAGTTAATCTGTGCAGAGAAAAAGGTTGGATTTGCAAGGGTTTCCAAAAATATGAGAAGATTCGCAGTAGCAGACGAGGCGGGTGGGAAAACGGAGGAGGAGTCGAGGCGATAGTTAACTAGTCAGTTAGCAAGTAGCGGGAGCCGGTAGGTGGGAGTAGTAAGTGTACTGGCTGCTGGCGGTGGTGCCCCGTGGAGGCAGCGCCGCCGACCCAAACAATTTGTTAGTTAGTTATGTTGTGTGAAGTTATGCCAATGGCAAAGAACGCCGCTCGCCTCTTCCCGGCACAGTGATGATGAGTCAAGAGAAGGGGAACAGTGAAGGGTGAAAGGTGAAAAGATGAAAGACGAGTTTGGACGAGGAGGAAATCTGGGGCAGATTGGTTCGAGGAGGAAACCGCGACTGACCGGGGCTGGTCTTTCCCTCTGAGTCTCTGACCTCAGGGCAAGCGCCAGGCGGGAGCCTCAGGCATCTTAACCACCTCCCAGCGCCACATGCCAAACGGCGTTGATACTACTACACCAGTTTACATGGCGCTGCCCTCGGCGGCACATTTATTCAGCATACACTGCCATACAGCATCAGCAACGTCCATGAGAGACGTGTGTGTGGAGCCGGTTTGGGACAAAGAGCCATATTCCATCCAAGGTACGGAGTACTACCTAGGTAGCTAACTGGTTGACTAAATCTGACTCCATGACGAGTTATGGATATTGTATATGTGTACACTGCACGTATTTAAGATACACACAGCATAAGTTTAGTTACAATTCACTCATTTGACTTGGACAAGGGGCATGCTATCAATCTCTGTGGCGCTGGATACTGATGCAGTTAGCTGGTTCATATTATATCATATCCGCTTCGATGGAATTTGCCTAGAATGCATTCCCTTTTTGCTCCCAGCTAAACAAATGCCCAAGAGTATACACTGTATACTATACAATGTGTACATACAACAGCGTATAGCCATAGAGTTCTACTACGTGCTGTAGAATTTACTGCAGTCGCGATGGCAGATGTCACAAACAGCACGTGTGAGCTGATTGGCCAGGCTCGCGTAAATACGGTAAAACCGGCACTAGCGTGTATGGAAAGCGCCGTATCAGCGCGAAGGCAATACGCACCCACCTGCCAAGACTGGCTGGAATCTGACTCTGCGGTTACTAGCTCCCGCAGTATTTAATACGCGCGTATTAAACATCCGACCTCTTCTACTCTGTACTTCTAGAAGCCCGAGAGAACGACACAGCTACATACTACGCACTCCGTACTAATCCTTCAATCCACCATCTAGATGTATACGCCAATATGTCATGCATCTTGCAATTACACGCCAGGCGGCATGCTGCGTGTTGAAATTATGCCGATATACTTATTGCATGCCCTAATCAAGAGTGCAAAATGCCCGGCAACTTGTAAGCGACCGATCCATAATGGTACGTCGTACGGAGTTACGACGCACTTAACTAGAGAACAAGTTAGACACTCCCCACCAAAACGGGGCTGCATCCATCACAGGAGAAAAACGAGCACACCGAGCGCGGATCTTGGAACAGTCGTTACGGAGAACTCGGCAGGGAGACAACCTCGAACCAGCCGGAGAATCGAGAAAACAGACAAGAAAAGAAATTGACACGAAGAAGGAACAATACAAATAAATAGTAACCAGTGAACCACTGACCAGCAGTTGACGTACTGATATTAATATTAAATAAGCAAGCCCGCTAGGCGGCGCTCCGTGTCTCTCCGCGGCCAAAGCAACCTTGGAATTAATTCTGTCCTCAGGCTCTCTCCTTCTCTCTTCCTTCCCCCGCTTCTACTTCTTCCTCTTCCTCTTTCTTCTTCCTCCCTTTCAGCCTTGGTTGACACTCCTTTCTTTTCTTTTCTTCCTTAGGCCCCTCCTCTTCTTCTTCTTCTCTTCTTAATTCCCCTCCCGGTCTACCCGGCCATCCTACGTCAAACTCCCGACCAGCTGTCGTGGTAGGGGAGTCTCCTAAAATTTTTCCACGGGCCGGTTGAAGTTTACACCTCGCTGCTTGGTGTAAGTGTGTTGTTTATTATTAATCCTACTATCGTCTTCCCATTCCTTGTATAATCTTACCCTCTCTGCCTCGCTGCCTCATTTTGCTCCGGCGTTGCTGTGTCTGTGGCATGTGCCTCCCCTATTATTTGTTAATTTGTTATACATCTTTCGGCAATCGGATGTGGTGTGCGCCGAAGGGAAAGTCAACGCCTATGTCATCGCCGTCGCATGGCCACACTTCGGAATTATCTCTCTTTTTTATTTTATTTTTATTTTATTTCATTTTCATGGACATTATCGATTATCAGATTTCACGCTGGCTGTGGATATCCCGCTTACTTTGTGCGTTCTCGACACAGGACCATCAAACGGATTACCCTTTAGTATTTCTCGGACACCGCCTCGCTGTCCGGACATCTGTTCTTCCCCTCAAAAGTCATGTCGGCTGCATACTATGAGCCGCAGGGCTGGCAAGCGCCTGTTCGTCAAGCTTCGTGGGAACAGCCCGTCCCGCCGTCTCGGTCAGGTAAGCAGCGTTGCTTCCGTTAAAAGAAAGAAAAAATCAAAAATCAGAATAAAATAAAATAAAACCGAGGTATTGATTCTCATTTCGCTTCCTCAGGCACCAGCTCAGTCTCGCAGAGGGATGAATCGTCCGCCTTCTCATCCCAGTTCGACGAGGTCGATCGCGCAATTGATAATCTAGTCAAGAGTGGGAAGCTCTTCGCCGGTTCGCGGAGGGAATCCATGCCGATGATGATGATGGGGCGCCATTTCCCGGAATACGGTATGACATGACTCGTGGGGCCTAATCATTGGGAAGAGGGCATTTTTTTAGTCTAATTGCACCATTTATATAGATCCTCGTATGGCCGGAGGCATACCACCCCAGCGTCACCATTCGGTGAGCGATTTCGACCAGTCTCGCATCCACCCTGGATCAGCTCTCCAGGGCTTCTATGCCTCGCAGCGCTTCCAGGGTCGTCAATCCGAAACAGAGCAGATGCTGCAGGCGAAGCGCCGAATGGCCGCACAGCGTGAGCGAGAGCTCCGCAATTACCATCAGGAGCAACAATACAATCGAAGTATGTGATGAACGCCGCTTCTTATTTCTTGTCACTAGCCCTGTGCCTTTTTTTTTCCCGTCTATTCTGTTGGATCTCTCTTTTCTTCTGTTTTGGTGTAGCGCAGCAGCCTCTCTTTTTTTTCTCTTTCAATTTGTATCATACAAAATTTTAACATATGCTTTCTATTTTCCAAGGCCTTCTTGCTGAGATGTCGGGAAACAAATCCGATCGATCTCTGAGTCCCGCTGCAATGAGCGAGGAAAGTCGCCGCGAGCTGATTGCCCGTCAGCACCGTGCCTTGTATGGCAATGAAAGCCCGGCGTTCTTTGCCCCGGGTTCGCTAGGCGATGATGCCAACAGCGTCCGTGCCGACAACACGAATAGCGGCACTCCAACTTCGGCCAGTGGCGGCGTCCGTGGACCCTCACCCCGGGCAGTTGATCCGTTCGGTCCACAGTCCGAAGTACTAGCCCAGGTCAGTGGGCCAGGTTCGTCTGCGGCAGGACGACAATCCCCCCGAGGCAGCACAAATAGCACCACTTCTCCAAATACCGGTGCCAACGCTTCATACGGTTTGTACGACAGTGCCAGCGTTGAGCAGCCCGTCACTTCAACATCCTCCCCTAGAGCGGACTCTCCCTCATCTCGCCAGTTGTCATCCAAGTCTGCAGCCGCTCCTATCGGCTCTGTAGGACCGATTGGTTCTCGTCCCACTCAGCCGGCTACTAGTCAGGCACCTAATCCAGCCTTCAACAAGCGGTCTACTACGCCGTTGCCTTCACCGCTAGGCTTCGGATTTGCCCCGAATGAGTCCGCCAATGCCGTCAACGAGCGATCGACATCGTCGGCATCCAACCCTACCAACTCCGGACACGCTAACGGGAAAGAGAACGCCTTCACTTCTGGCTGGGGCAGCAACAGTGGTGTCTGGGGTTCCAAGAACCTTGGAGTGCAGGCCTCTGTTTGGGGTTGATCTGATTTTGACCTCTTGATATATTTCGTTTCTTCTCTCTCTCGGGTTGTGGCACCTGCTGTGTATTCGAAGCACCGTGGCGTTATGAGTTGCAACATTGTTGGATTTAATTGGCAAGAAGTTCGAGTCATTTCTTGGGACGACAAAAGCGAACGTACATATTATGTGAGAAGTCAAGGCAGGGATATATTTTTGTTTACTCTCTCGATTTCTATTTCAGGTTTTGGATTATGGGAAATCGACTGATATATGGGATTGTTTTTTTTTTCTTTCTTTTTTTTTTAATATTCTCTGCGGAGCACGGCTTATTTGGTTGATTTTTGCTGTCTGTTTATTGTTCAGTTAAACTGCTTTGACTCTGGACTGGTTGGCAAAGGATTGGCACAAGGGGGTGGGTTTTCCTTTTTCTGGGGTTTTCTCGAAGGAGTTTTTCTATTCCCATTATTCCCATTGTTTGGTCTGCATCTCTGGTCTCGTGTTCTACTTCCCCGTTTTTGCTCTCGGTCCTCATCTTGATTTGTCTTTGTTCTGCTACTTTGATTTAGCAGTCTCGCCCATACTTTTGAGTCTTCTTGAGCGTTCTGGTGACTGCAGATTTTACTGCATGAAATGGTCAATTCGACCGTTTGGGGTGTCATGTTTTTCTTATTCTTACTCGGCTTGGATATTTTTTTATCTCCTCCCCTGGATGTACGTAATTTTTATTATTTTTGTCTTATATCACTTTCCTCATTCCCTTCCTCGCGCGTTAATTATATTGGTTGTTGCACAAAAGGATTCGTCGGAGGTATATGGTACATTATTACATTACAGTTGTACAGGATAGGGGACAAGTAAGTCGGTTGATCAGTACATGTGTATTTCTTCGGTGTGAGATAACTTATAATGTATGCGTTCTCTGTTTGTCATATATATCCATCCACGTAGGTCTTCCGCTAGTGAAATCGGCCTTACCATTTACCTAGGTATGAGCGAGGGATGATGCCAAACATATGCTATTCTCCTTCGTGGATAAAATCGACGTCGTTCCGCAAGGCAGTATCTGCATCTCGATCAATCGTGCGCTTCGCAGTGAACACACCCGCCACACCCTGCTCCTGATTCCGACCTAGCCAGGGCTTGCGCGCATCCCCGAGGATATTGCGGCCAAGATAATACACAAACTGGCCGAGGACAATCAACACAAACGCAATCGGATACATCCAGTGGACACGCAGGCGCAGCACAAACACGCCGATGACGACCCCCCAGAAATTGCCCGTCAGCATGGAGAGATTCATAAACGCCGCCGACGCGAGGCGGTAGATCAGCGGCGCCGTGGCGTAGAATCCCGCTAGGCACAGCGTGTACCCGGCCAGATAGCCGACCACGCGTGCGTTCCAGACGGCCGTCTCGAATGACTCGCGGTCGAAGATGGCGGCTTGAATGCCGTTGACGATCGAGGCCCAAAACGCCAATTGTCCAATGACTTCGTACATGGGCCGCTTGCTCACGAAGTACTCCTCGACAACGTTGGAGAAGCCGTAGAACGTCGCTGCAAGGAGAGCAAACAGATCCCCCTTTACGGCATCTACGGCAAGACGTCCATCATTGTCGTCCTCCGCATGATGCTCAATGCGGTCTGATGCCAACAATATGCCCATGCTTGCAATGCAGATCAGGATTCCGATTATTTGCATGTAGTGGTAGCGCACGTGCAGGGCGAGGTAGGACAGCGCAACAACGACAATAATGGCCCAGAAATTGATCAGCTGTGCACTGAGGATAGTCGTGTAGCGGTACGCCAAGACGATGAAATAGTTTCCCTCGACGTCGCAAAAGGCAAATAAAAGATCTAATGGCATTGAGAGGTCAGTTTTAGCCCAGCCCTCTTTTTTTATCGCATAGGGCTAGGGAGTTACTAGTACATTTCCACCCATCAGTCCGTGTAACTCGTGCCCAATCCGTGAAACCGTATTTGTAAATGGTAAACGAGGTGAATACGACGTTCAAAAGGACGTAATTGAAGAAAGTCTGGAAAGCCGGTATGGAAGTGCCCTGTTTTTCGAGCAGCGAGGTGAAGGTACTACTGGATGTATTGAGGATGGCTAGGACTTGTCTGTGTCTTGGCCGTTAATGGCATACTACTCAACATGTTGCATCTATTCACATACCCAAGTAACAAAAGAGTCCAAAACTCCTTGGTGCGCAAGTATGCAAAGAGAGTATTCTTTTTGTGTCTGGTCTGTTCTTCGTCGTTGTGTGCGCGCACGTCTTGACCGAGCAGAGGATCATATTGATCTGCCACGGCGGCGGCCATTGTCAAGTTTCCGATTCCGGCTGTTGCTACATCACATGGTATGGAGCTAGTCGAGGGACATGGCAAATGGTTGTATTTTATCTACACATGTACGGAGTAGTGAAGAGAGAACGTCAGATCAATCTCAGGCTCAGCGGCGATCGGCGGGACGGCCCGTCGGTGCCTCAGGCTTCTACATATAGAACTGTAACGACTGATCACGAGACCCTTTCAAGATGATTGGCCGTGATGTTCTAATATTGGCTTGAACATGCACACTACTGTTCCTGTCAATACCCACCTCAACAACAGGAAATGGACATTTTTCACATCATTATCGGGTGTTTCTACGGCGACACTTTGGAGGAGACCAAGCCTAATCGCGTCGAAGAGGTCGCAGACCAAGTGATCCAAATCATCTCGAATGCCGAGAAAAACGGCCCTTCTCTACGTTCCCAAATAAAAGGCACTGTGAGCGCAGACGGATGGACCCAAAATCTCGCAGAGGCCACCCTAAACAAACTACAACAAGTCATCGAGCAGGGGAAGGAGGACATGGGTCCCGTCATGCAAGAGTCCATCAACACGGCAAGTGCAGCGGTGCACGAAATCTTCCAGTTTGCGCTAGACCATCAAGTGGCTACATCCATATTTTGCACACTGGTGGCCCTGGGGATTTTGGTTCTGATTGCTCCCTGGGTGATCGAAGCGCTGGGATTTGGCGAGCTCGGTCCCATCGAAGGTAGGGCTCACTCTGTACGTAGTAGGAATGAACAAGGACTCTCTCATGGCTGACCCTGGCTACAGGCACATTTGCTGCAGAGTGGCAATCGACATACCGGGGATACGTACAGCGGAAGTCCTTGTTTGCCTTCTTCCAGCGACTGGGGATGACATGGCGACGATAGATAGATAGACTTAAGTCTCATAGAAGGATAGAATGATTATTGATAGAATGTTCCTAGCCGGCGGGGTCGGGCGGGCCAATCAGCAGCGCGGAAAAGCCGCATGGACAGCCGGTGCCTCAGGCTCGAGTAAATAAAGTACTAAAACTAACGCTCGAACGAACTGATCCGACTTCATACGTCGTATTTAGTTATCGGCATCGTTACGGCGTAGTTAATTAAGTTATCAGTTACGTGGTACCTAGGTAACGTTAGTACTAGTTCACGCAGTTAGCTTCGAGCGAAGATCGCCAGGCTCCAGCTCGTAGGGTTAGGCTGTACTCCGTAGCGTAGGCTTAATTTAACTGCGTATGTCATATGAAGATGCATCCGCGCAAGCCTCAAGGAATGTACATGCATCGTACGGAGGCGTGTTTCATCGGGCACCGTGGCAGGAGAGCTCAGGACTGAGGAATGCGGTTCGACCTGTGCTTCCCCACAGTCCTGCTTCCACGTCACGGAGAAGAAGAGATATGGCTTATGCCAATGCTTTGCTGTTCCCCGCGTCCAGCCACGAGGCCGCACTCACTTTATCTTCGTTGTCAGGTCTGTAAAGCGTTGTGTTTCTTTTCTTTCTTTTCTTTTGTTTCTGTGTGTCTGTTTGGCAGGTTCGGCAAGTTCGGCGGAGACAGTGGAAGGAAGGAAGGAAGGTGGTGCCTTCCCGACCGAACCCCCCCCCCATACTAAAAGCCTAAAGCAGCCGCCACGAGACTTCCCGACAGACTAAAACCTCACCTCACCTCACCTCAAACCGTGAACCCGTCTTCCATCTCGAATTCCTCGTCCCTCATCTCTATCTTACATACCGTACTAACGACGACACCACGTACTGCGCGCATACCTCGCGCCTGCGCTCGCCCCTTCCGCCCCTTTTCTCCGTGACCTGGCCCGCTCTCCGGACAGCTGATCTCGCTCGCGCACAGAGAGAGAGCCGTGTCGGAGTGACAGGAACGCCACCTGTCACTCGCGGTCGACATGGCCCTGGCGATAAAGCCACCGCAGGACCGGAAACGTGTAAAGGTCTACGAATTACGAGATAATGACTGGTTTGACCGCGGAACCGGCTTTTGCACCGGTGCGATTGTCGAGGTGAGCATCCCAGTGGTGGTGGTGGTGGTGATGGTCATGATGATGATGCGCAACTGGCAACAAGTCGCTCATATTCATCCATTCCATCCGCTTTCGCTTTCGCTTTTTGTGACGATGCACGTGACTGCCGTCACGCCTTATTTTTTGTCTTTTTTTATATTTTTTCTTTATCTACTGGTCGCGATCCCTCCCCGGCTGATTGCTTTAGGACATCCCGAAAATATACGTCGAGTCGGAGGACGAGAAAGGCCGCTGTCTGCTGAATACGAGCATTGGAAAGGATGAAGCATATCAGAAGCAGCAAGGTGCGATCCAATGCCTTCCGGGTCTCTGTCAACTTGATAACCGGCCGTGATTCTGATTTGACCTAGAAACACTCATCGTCTGGACCGAGCCCAATGGCGTCGATATGGCGCTTAGTTTTCAGGAGGCCGACGGTTGTGCAGCAATATGGTTCGTGTTCCATGATGCAAAATAGTAATGGAATAGTGCTGATACTAGTCTTGCTTTAGGGACTATGTCAATAGCGTTCAACATCACCTACTCGCTTTGGCTGGAGGTAAATATCCGCCGAGATTTATCTTGATACATTCTGACAGGCGCGATTAGATGACGCCCTCTCCGAAGAAGCCATCGAGGCATACCATCAACCTATAATGCTCCCGCCGCCAGAACTCGGAAATCTCCCCGAGATTGAACAAGCGGTGCGATCAGCCAGCATGTCACAAGTCGGCCGTGATGCTCTGGGCAAATTCGTTCTCAGTGAAAATTATATCGATAAACTGATACCATTGGTTGAAACCGCCGAGGACCTGGAGAGTCTGCCTGATCTTCACCGCTTGTGCAATATCATGAAGTCTCTGATTCTACTGAACGACAACATTATCATAGAGCATGTGGTCACGGATCCAATCATCATCGGAGTCGTTGGCGCACTCGAATGTAACTATCGCGCAATGCCATCTAAGACAAGGAAGGCACTTTGCTAACTAACTTGCTTGCAGATGACCCCGACTTTCCTACCCATAAAGCTAATCATCGGCAATACCTTCAAGACCAGTCACGATACAGAGAGGTCGTCCCCATGAAAGATCCCGTAATTCAGAAGAAAATTAGACAGACGTGGCGACTGCAATATTTGAAAGACGTTGTCCTCGCGCGCATTCTTGACGACCCGACCTTTTCAGTCCTGAACTCGCTCATATTCTTCAATCAAGTCGATATAATCAACCATATTCAGACAAATGCCACATTTTTGAAGGAGCTGTTTTCGATTTTCGATCCCCGTAGTTCAGACCAGCGACGAAAGGACGATGCAGTCTGCTTCATCCACCAATGCGCCTCGATCGCGAAGAATCTACAAGCCCCTGCACGCGCTCAGCTCTTCTCGCAATTAATTAGTCACGGTCTGTTTCCAGTCATCGCCTTTGCCGTTAAACATCCAAAACCGGCCATGCGCACGACTGGCATCGACATTCTCGTTGCGCTATTGGATCACGACCCGATCATGATGCGGGGTTATATGATGAAGGCTGTTAATGAGAAGAAAACTCCGCTCACAGATACACTGATCGATTTGCTGCACGCTGAAGATGACCTGGGTGTCAAGAACCAGCTCGCCGACGCTATCAAAGTCCTCCTTGATCCACAGGTACATATACAAGATTCCATGGGCAGGATTGGGGCCGAGTTCCCCCCGACCAAGGCTCGCGCTGCAAATCAGATTCCTGATGCGTTTATGCAAGCTCATTTCGACGAATCCGCAAAACGACTTTTTGCTCCTTTAAAACGGTTAGAAGGGCGTGCTTCTCGTAGGTTCTTTGGCTGGCCAACTGTCATACTATCACATACTAACTTTCCGCATAGTTACCGACTTGACATTTCAGGATGTATCGCTCTATGCTCACCTAGTAGACATATTGACATTTTTTGTTCGCCAGCATTTATATAGGAGCCGCAATTTCATCCATGGTGAATGTCTTGCTCCACGTGTGGCACAGCTCTTGACTGTGCCGCAAAAACACCTGAGGCTCAGTGAGTGTGGCTATTTTCTTATGATGATCAACGAACCGGTTGCTAATATTTGCCTGTTTAGCTGCTTTGAAATTCTTCCGCACTCTCGTCAGCCTCCAAGATACTTTCTACCTCGCTCAATTGACGCATAATAATACCTTTGGGCTTATTCTTGACATTGTCCACGAGACTATGCCGCGCGATAATCTGTTGAATTCGGCTTGTCTAGAAATGTTCGACTACATCAAGCGCGAAAATGTCAAACCCATCGTCACCCATGTGGTTGAGAAATACCGCGATAAGCTGAAGGCGATCACATATGTTGATACATTCGAAAAGCTGATAGCGCGTTACGACGAGTTACAAGGAGACGGAATAGAAGCAGATACTACGCTTTTCAGTCAGGAAGAAATCACACCGGCTCAGCGTGGCGCTCTTAATGGTCAGCGCTGGCATGGAGTGCGCGAAATGGATGCAGCTGAAGAGGAGTATTTCAACACGTCTGATGATGACGAGGAAGAGGTGCGTAACATAACAACCTGCCTTATAACGAAGAGATTTTCCTTGCTAATTAATGAATTCTGTAAAGTGGCCACCTGAAGCACGCCAGGAAGGATTGGCTATTGCTAATCAAACAAGCTCGCATGTCAGATTGGTGGACTACCCTGACGACGATGACGAAGTAATGGATGCGAAATCTGAAGTAATAACGACCGACAAACAAGAAATCGAGTTGCCCGAGCGCAATCTCATAGATACAGAGACGACATCGGCTCGCCAGAGTCCGCCAGAAAGGCTCTCCGAGAAGCGCCGTCGTGACGACGAAGACGACGACGAGTTGGTGCGACTTGTACAGAACGGACCCAAACGCCGAAGTTCGAGCGCAAGCTCTGCCTCTCCCTCTGGGATGCACCTCCGTCGTGTTCGAAAGACCTTAATGGAGCGTAAAAGAAATAACTCTGTGGGCAGTGAAGTGCCTAGTGCAAACGCCGCTCCCAAGAAAATCGCAATCAATCTTAGCCCAGCCTTGAAAACTCATGTTACCGTTGAGGCCGAAGCGATTCAACTCAGCGAGTTCGAGCAAGATGCTACTACTAGCAATAATGATTGTGATGGATCGACGAAGGATACGAATGACTCGGAGAATACTACGCAGAGCTCGGTGGTCGATTAAATCCAACTCCTTATCGGCATTATTTTACGCAATAGAAATAACATTGGAGTTGGGTCGTGATTCTTCTTTTTCCTTTTGCATTGAACGGGGAGATACCGGTGATCTATGGAAATGCATGCTTTATATTGTGCGTGTTTTTCTTGCCATATACATGAGCATGGGCCATGTTTTTTACTTCTTGATACATTTGCAACCCATTTCTCTCCCTTTGCAGATGGATTTTATTATACCTGTGTTTCATTGTCATACAAATTTGGTTCGTTTCGCTTTGCGGTAACGACAGTGCAGCATTTACGGCGTCGGGGTTGTGATTGATATCATATTCGATTTTTTTTTTCTACTTGTGTTTTTTTGACGCTTTTCTCATGCCTTTTTTTTATCGATCTTGACAGGGAGGTATTACCCAAGGAGGATCTTTCAGGTGGAGAAAGAATGGGGCCTATGAAGATTATTACCATATTTTATTATAATCACAATGTGAATACATGAATGTTTCTATCTGAAAGGTATCATTGGTCGGTTGTGTCTGATAGTAGTTCTCCTTTCTATCTAACCCTTGAGAGAAAGGAAAGGGGTATCTTCCATGACAAAGTCTTGCGCCAAACAGCTAACCTGGTAATCAGCTTGGATTTACCAAGCCAG
Source organism: Trichocomaceae sp. PYS4502 (assembly GCA_023625875.1). Classification (NCBI taxonomy): domain Eukaryota; kingdom Fungi; phylum Ascomycota; class Eurotiomycetes; order Eurotiales; family Trichocomaceae; species Trichocomaceae sp. PYS4502. The sequence goes on from JAMAFX010000151.1 coordinate 45,005, forward strand.
CTCGCCGAAACAGATCTGTAAGAACGTTGCCCTGCGCTGTTGGTATTGGTAACGGTGGTGCACCTCCATCTGACAACATTTCTGTACTGTTACCAACCCCAGTCTGATTTTGATTGTGAGGAAACCCATCATCCTGTGCGCGTTGTTGACCGAAGAGCTCTTTCAAAGAAGTCTTGGGCGGCCCATTGGAATAGGCCTGCTGCTGCTGTTGTGCAGTAGCCCTGGCCAACTCCATACTTCTCCCCGCGTGCGTTGCGCACTCCTTGATCACCTCGGCATTGATCTTGCGTGTCTCTGCTGTAGAGTTTGGCGGTGGCTCGGAAAAGATCCACAGACCGATGATGTGCGAGCCATTATTATTGCTGTTGTTGTTGCTGTTATTATTGTTACTATTATTGATTTCCCCTTCCTGGTCGGCCTTCAAAATGACGAATTCGTCTGTAATCTCCACATTGTCGCCGTCCGTCAAGGGAATATCAAAGTTATTAAGCCCGCGTCGATTGAGCACAAAGACACTGTATCGCTCTTCGCCGTAAGCGCCCTGCGTCAACTGGCAGATGAACATGGTCCCTTCGATCCCGTTCTTCTCCCATTGCTGAGTGACGGGGCTGAACGTGTAGACTACCACGTACGGCGCCAGTGATAGTATGGAGGTTATTGCGGGGTTGTGTCGGCGCAGCACAGAGATGTTGAGTTCTTCGTTGGAGCGGGGGGGAGATGGCGAGTCCTGCTGTTGCTGTTGCTGTTGCTGATCCTGTTGCTGGAGCATGGTATCGTAGTACGTGTTGCTGCTATTGTTGGTATCGTAATCGGACACTGCAGCGTATTGGTGGTTGTTGATGGAATTGCTGTGGCTGTGGTTGTGGTTACTGGCTCGGCCGCCCCGGCCTTTACGAGGGGTCATTGCGAGAAGGTCGGACTGAGATATGGATTCGTCGTGAGATATTGTGTGGAAGCGATCGAGAACAGCTGTGAGCGTGGTTTGCGGGCGCGGATGGTGTTGCAGTGTTAATGAGAGAGGCGGAGGTCAAGCGTCTAACAGTCACAGTCCTTGCTTGGCTGCATATCCAGGCGCATTTAATATTTGCCGAACCAGGAATGGCCAGAAGGAACGGCCAGAAGGAAACGAGAATATCGGAATAGTCCAAGATAGAGAGGAGTTACAGATTTGGCCTTGCGGAATGTTCGTTTGAGACTTTGAGGTCATGGATTGGATGCCTGAGGCTGCAGTTCGCCTGCTATCTAACTTCAATACCAACCAACACTAGTACTACTAGGACTACTAGTACATACTCCGCATGCAGACGAGGGTCTGGACTCTCAGCACTTCTTGACGCCTCACGATAATCCAGCGATATTAGAAGTCAGCTGCGAGTTCTCAGTACAGTGCACAGCGTATATCGCCATCGAGGCTTGCGGCTGTGAACCTTAAGCTGGAATTGCCGCCATCCTCACGCCTCCGTCATGCTACCTAGGTAATCTATCTCACTGGGTAGTTGGCATATTGAATAGACAACCACCTGCTATGACACAGCCTATCCTGACGATCTCGCAACCCGTGTGGCCGCTGCACGGCTTATTCCCGAGAGCGATGCGGTGCTGAGTGAGTGAGTGAGTAAGTAGACAGAAAACTACGTATTGCAAGCAAGCATGGCGCCGCCACCTTCAGAAGACCGACAACCATCGTACTCGAATATACCATACGAGGGACAGTACTCCGACGAAACTTCCCGGCCGGATACCTCTGCTTTATCAAACCTCACTCGGTCAGTGAGGGCTCGCAAAGCTGAGTATGTCCGCCAGCGCTCGATCCGCATCAAGGTGGGCACGTGGAACGTCGCCGCCATTGCCGGCACCGAGAAAGAGATCGGAAATTGGTTCGTCGAAGAAAAGGATATAATCCACCATTTCGAACAACACCGCGACCCTTCGACCTCCCAATATGGACTATATGTACTCGGGCTACAGGAGATAGTCGACCTGTCGTCACCGTCCGTGACGCTCAGCCCCTTCAATGACCCGGCTCCCTCGAGTCGCTGGAAAGAGGTTGTCGGGGCAGCCCTTCCTGCGGGCTATCAGCTGGTCGCCGAGTCTCAGTTAGTCGGGTTGTTGCTCTTGGTGTATGCCGCGCCCAATGTTGCCCCCACGATTTCATCAGTGAGCTCAACCACTGTTGGCACGGGTCTGATGGGCATGGGAAATAAGGGAGCTACGATTACTCGCCTCGTGCTGGGCGAATGTACACGGCTTGTCTTTGTCAACTGCCATCTCGCAGCAGGCTCCGACAAGGGCAGCCTTGAACGGCGGAATTGGGATGCTTCTCAGATTGCCGCGCGCACCAGGTTCCATCCTATCGGCGCAGACCACGAGCTATACGGCGAGCTAAATGATACTATTGCCACGGCAGACTTTGCCTTTTGGTTTGGCGATCTCAATTACCGCCTTGACGATATCCCGGGCGACGATGTTCGCCGTCTGCTCTCTCTGCATACGCGGAACGAGTATGACGAGAAACACGGGAACAGAAAAAAGCTCGATACCGACGTTCCGTCACCTATTCTAGTTGTAGACTCTGGGTCTGAAACCTCTTCTCCAGCAACTGACGATGGGAAGGACGCCAAGGAGCAAGCTTCTGATCAAATTGCAGAAAATTTGAACAAGTCTGCAAAATTACTAGAGTTCCAAAAACAGCAGCAGCAACAGCAGCAGCAGCAGTCGTTCGTGTCTACAGCGTTAGTAGACGTAGATCCAATCAATGATCCATCGTCTCTCCTGACGACACTAAACTCTCTTTTAAGTCATGATCAGCTCCGGACCCAGCAGCTGAAGAAGAAAGCATTTCATCAGGGATGGAGAGAAGGTGAAATTCATTTTTTGCCCACCTATAAATATGACGTGGGCAGTGTTGCCATTTTTGATACAAGTGAAAAACAGAGGGGCCCGAGCTGGTGTGACCGTATACTGTATAGATCCAAGCATGACCGTCTAAATTATGAAAAGGAAGTCGAGGAAGCCGACCATTCGCGGAAAAAAGACGAGGAGATGCAGGCTCGGGGCATAGACAAGGCTGCTGAAAATGAAAACGTCCTGTTTGAGTATAATCCTGAAACGGATGGCGCAACCGAGGACGAACATAGAGAAAATCAGGACAGTGACAATGCTTCTCAGCGGTCGTCTTCTTCTGACCCCGAGGCCAAGGCCGTTGACGCCGAGGATTCGATCAAGTTAATGCACTATACGTCTCACCAGGGGATCCTCTCCTCGGATCACAAGCCGCTGGACGCCACCTTCATAGTAACATACGATGCCGTTATTCCCGAACTGAGGCAGTCGGTTTACCAAGATGTCGCGAAAGAACTGGACAAGGCCGAAAACGAGGCCCGGCCTGAGGTGACCGTAGTGGTCGACCATCACGTCGAGAATACCGGTACAGAAAATACGGCTCGCGACGTAGCATTTGATCCAAACGCAATTTACTTTGGTGGTGTGCCCTACGGCGTTCCGATCAGTAGATCCGTGACCATCGCCAATACCGGAAGTGTGCCTGCTACATTCTGTTTCGCGTCGAGAGTTTTGGTTGGAGACACCGTCACAGATTCAAAGAGTGACCAAGAGCCATGGCTGGAAATCCGAGTGCATTGGACCCCGAATGAAAAGAAAAAGGACGACAAGAAGGAGCAATCACGGCCAAAGACGTATACTTTTGAGCCAGGTGATTCAGCAACTGCGGAAGTAATTGCGTGTGTGAACAACCTAGATTATGTACGAGCTCTCAATACCGGCAAAGCCAAGGTTGAGGACATATTAATACTACGCGTATCTGGGGGCAGAGATCACTTCGTTCCGGCTTACGGAAGATGGCTACCAACCTGCTTCGGCCGCTCACTGGATGAACTCACGCATATCCCGGAGACTGGAGTACGTAGTATAGGATGCACAATCGCTACAGACGCCAAAAACGCTGGAGGGGCCGCTAGATTATCGGCTCCGCGAGAGTTGTTTCGCCTTACAGAAGCAATCTCACGTCTAACAGAGCAAGCTGTTGCTGAGTGGAGCATGATGAAGGGAGAGTCCAGTGATGAAGCACCTCCTTGGCTCTCTGAAGATAGCGGATTTGAGTGGCCATTCAATCGAGAATCATGGACCTTCCGCGATGCCGAAAAGAGAGCACCTTTACTATTTAACGTGCGTGAGGCTCTGGATATCGGAAGCTCCTTGAGCTCAATCTTTCCGCCCGAGGTATCATCACTGCCTCGGTTGGAGATTCTCGCTGAGACACTCATCTCCTTCTTACGATCTGTTAAGGACGGAGTCATCAAACCCGAGATATGGAAAAGCATGGAGCAGCAATTAATAGCGCGAGAGAAATCCAAAGAGCCCTGGCGTTCCCCGGAGGAGATCCAGGCCTGGGTGTTGGACTGTCTCGCACCATCCCCAGTGCACAGCGTATCCTTCACATTCTTGACCTTTATGTTGAACCAAATCATCAACGAAGTTGCCCCGGCGTCGAACCCGACATCTCTACCCCCGATGCTCAAACCTCCGCCGCCTCCAGCGCAAACCGATCCGAACATCCCGCCTGAAAAGACCGCCCCCAGCATCTCATCGCCGACTCGTCGCGCAAGAACTCTAACCCTAAGCTCTTCCGGATCGTCTTCCACCACCAAAGACCCCCAAAACGACGACGACCAATCCAGATCTAGCAGTAGTAGTAGCAGCAGCAGTGACAGTGGCAGTAGTAGTGGCAGTGGCAAGAACAAGGAGAACGCGACAGGACTTGATAGGCCCGCGGACAAAAGACGACACGACGTGGAAAAGAAATTATCAAGCTTGTTCTCTAGTCTAATGATATCGCCATCTGTGCTGCCGCCGTCAAAAGAGAAGGAACGTCGATTGTGGGAAGAACGAAAGAGACTCGTTGTGGAGGCCTTTATACAACCTGTTACGACGCCTAATCCAGAGCAAGAGGCTGATGCGGATTGATTAGGTAATTATATAGAAGATGGGGGGTTTTAATCTTAGTTATAATATGTTATGATATAGCGTTATGGATTTTGTTTTCTTCTAATGCGCCTTTTTTACTATCTACCTAGGTATCTAGGCCCCATTTTATATAGATAATATGTCATGCTCGTTGGAAATACTCTCAGTCCAATTCCACAACTATATACACATCCTAAGTTTGAGGCTATCGATGTAGAGTTCGCTGGTCCCTTGCATGGGAACAAACCCGATCATACAATTTTCACTATGAGTTTTTTGAAGTTGCTTTACCTTGCGATGCATGGGTAGCCATATACCGATACCCAGGCCGTGGAGCCAGAGGTTGAGTCTGGGGTTGCTTGCCCTTGACCTTACGTCTTCGTTTTCCACTTGTCAATAACGCCGTGACGTTCTGGAAACAGAAAGAAGCCACTTGACCTGGCATCGAGCCGAGATGCATTATCATTCTAGCCGGAATGACGACTGCTGCACACACCCAATCCGAAAGAGTGCCTACTAAGCTCTGGCGATTGTCGTTGGCTGATTGTTGGGCTGCGGCAGCCAGTGCGAGAGCATCGCCGGCTTGGGCTTCTATTTCATCCATTCGCGTGTCGATTTGGAATGCCATCAAAGCTGTCTTTTTCTCGTAGCGTCGCACTGCTCGATTAAGGGCATCGAGCTCCGGTTGAAAACTTTGTCGCACCTCGGCTACGATTTGCGCAACCTGTTCCTGTTTCATTCCTTGTGCTGCCTCCAGCTCTGGGGCTGAGTTGTTTTCCACCTTGTCTGCTACGTATCTCTCTAGGTCTTCTAACCTTGCAGCAAGGTCCGATATCTTATTAGGGTCAATTCTCCCATCTGACCCATCATCCTCATCGCTTGCCGCCGCCACCACTCGCTGTAGGTAGAGTGTCCGGCCCTGTACCATTCGTAACAAATGCGCAAACGGGCGAACCTCCGCAGCAAGGAGAAATATGGTAAGATTGTAATTGGAAACCAGCCCTTCAGACGGACGAGAAAGTGCACCTCTAACGGCGTGCAACAGCCAAGCGCCAATTAATGGAAACACGAAGCACGATACTAGAGCAGCGATCTCATGCATATGAAGCTCCTTTATGGCTGCATGGGATACAGTCTCTAGCTCCTTCCGCTCCAGTTTCTTCGGGGTGGGCGAGGTAGGTTTGCTATCGCCTTCTTCGCTCTGTTCTTCTTCCACTATAACGTCATTTCGGCCCAGAATAGACTCGGGTGGCGGTTGGCGAATTTCTTGGGCTGAGCGATACCAGTTCCTGAAATAATATCAATATATTTGAACCCATCCAAAATAGAAAGATTAAAAGTAGAAAATCGGCTTACCATGGCAGCCTGACGGACCAGTTCAGAAATATAGCAGCCAGAATCAGCAATGTTGCATCAGTCACAAAAGCACTTCCATTGTCGAAAAACAACCCTCCTACAGCCGGCAATAAAGCCAGTGCGAGCGGTGCAGATTGCCAGTGGGAGTCATGATGCAATTCAGCAGCGTGTGTTGCTCCTGCTGGTCCCGTTTTTGCACGCGGGAACAGTAGGTCGTCCGTGGAGTCTCGAATAGATTGTCGGGCTTCGGAGACGGTATCAGAGAGCACCGAATTGCGCCTGAACTTGGAACTAGAGACCCCAGTCTCTGAAAACGTCGTGGCTCTGCCTAGAGGCCGCTGGCGTAAGTTTGATGCCGAACCAATATTGACTGCGGTTTGAAAGGAAGCGTGTTGTTCTGGAGGTGATCGCGTTTCTGACATGGTGTACGTCATAGCATGACTAGCAGATTATAGCTGTATGGCGGTGCGGGAGGAACATTATCATGATGCACTGTGCAGCGGACGAAGATCAAAGGGACAAGGGGTGAATCGCGATGCAGGCCTTATTGATTAGCATAGTCATTCAGCGACCACTTTATGGCGATAGTGACCACTGACAACAGGGAAACGACATCAGATGGAAAACAAGCGAGCCTCGGCTTACTAAGGCGGACTACCCCAGACTGAGACGTCAGTGGGTCCACATTGCACAGTGAACCTTTCCCGATTCAGCGTAGCTTGACAAGTACAGCTTGACAATGTGGGCGCTGTGATTGGTTCTTTTTGGCGGTGAGCGTCAGGTTTCTAGCCTTATTTGGTATAGACCGAATGGGAAGTGCACGTGCCTACATAAGAGATCGACTTCGAGAGACTTCTGTAATCTCGTTAAGGGTGATTAAGTTCATCTGGGGAGAAGACTCACGAGCGTTCGATTCGCGCCCTTTGAATTTTTTGCAACAGCAATTTTTTCCCATCTTTGAAACTAATCGCTCTAGATATTCCTAAAGGCTAGACTCAAATTGCACCGTAATTTTTGTTTCGTTTGTAATTTGCAGAGACATTTTGTACAACGTCAACATGCAAATTCAAGGCACGGCATATGTGACCTGTCACAGTTCACCGCTGTTGAAATGTTCGGTTCTAATTGAGATCCTAGCTTCTTGGAATCTTGGATAAAGATACTACTAGCCGACTTTCAACTAACTTTTAATGAATTAGTGCCCGCTCAGACACAAGTGTAATCCACTTCTCGCACTCATCCTTACTCTTCATCCCTTGCCACTACGTAATAGTATGCTATGGCTAATCTTCTCGCACTACCTGTAGAGATCCAGCTTGAGATCTACCAAAATTTGACCAACATTGATGACGCTCTTCACCTTGCTCGCGTCTGCAAGCTTTTAAACCATGTTTTCGAGACCCCTCCAAATCGCTTAAACATTTTAAGGTGCATTATTGTACGTTTGATTACCTAGTTCCGCTGGGGAGTAAACTACTCGATCATGTACTAATACTTTACCACAGCAAAATGGCCCCCATCACAAGAACGATCTGCTGCTACACGAGAGTGAAGCCTGCTTTGCGGCCTTCGTGGACAATTTCGAAAACCTGCGAGTCCCGAGCGACCATAAACGCCCATTTTACCCAGGCCTAACGATAGTGAGCCCCGAGACGGCAAAATTATCCGCCGAGGTCGTCTGGTCTATTGTCTGTCGATGGCATGCTATGAAAGTCCTCTTCGATCTCTACTGCGATTCCACTATCCGTCCGGAGTTTCTCCGTTCCATGATTCCCTACGTGGCGGATGGATTACCTCAAACTAACCGATGGAAGATTGATGTGGCATATGAGGACCCGCTCTCGCCACCTTCATGTCACGATGTTGAATGTCTCCGTGCTTCTGAAAAGCAGCACGCGTACGAGCGCTTTTATCGAGCCCTGTGTTCACATTGGTTGCTCCTGAATAAAATCTGGGCTCTCCGAAGCTCGCGATATTGGACTTCTGAAACGAAGCGCGCGGCCTTTGCTCGATCCCGGAGATGTTGGATAGATGATCCATCACGTGAATCTCTGCAAGAGAAGTTCGAGGCTATTGAGGTGATAGACTACGTATGGGATTTTCTAGCCCGGAAAACATTCCCAGACCCTGATCGACTTTCCGGCTGGCTCCGTGGCGACATGGAAATGCAAGAATTGCAAGATTCGCAAGAGTCAGCAGCTGATAATTGGCTTTACTTCTTTCACACAACCAAGCATTACCTTCGTCCGCCACATATAATTGAGCTTTTGAATCACGTGTGGAATCCAGGAAGCAGAGCATTAGAGCAACCAGCTTATGTGCATAGCCTAGGGTTATTTTACTTCCCCGGCGAGGTGCACCCAGAAGGAGTGCAGGACGACAATGGAGCATTTATGATTCAAGAATCACCGGAATTTTTGTTTGTCTTCAATTGGATCGAATTAGCGGGTATCTATCGGCTACTCGACGCTTCAAATGGGGAGCAATGGAAACGATATAGGTATCGCCAGTGGGTCAATGATCTAAGAGGCCGAATACTCTTCTCACCTGAACCTGACGATCAATTACTCCAGCGTATAAGGAAATTGGAAAAATAATGGCAGATATAAGATGGATAATATGGATCCTATGTTAATTTTGTACTTAGGTAGATACCGTGAGCCCTATAATACCTTAGAATGATAGAATGAATTGAATCATAAGAATTCGGTATCAACATATCATATTGGATCAAAGAATCTGGCTTAAGCGCCGGGAAGTGGGTCCATGGCCCGCGCTTGCGCCGCTTAGAGTTTGAAGCATAACCTAAATTTGAGGACACCAATCGCATTAGTTCTGAAAAGAATAATTCGACTTCATGTTGATCAACCGGGCATATACCTAGCAGTGCCACGAGAAAGGCTTCAACACACGACCTGAAAATGAAATCTAGATCGGACAATCTGTACGGTCTAGACCATGCCATTCTTAATGTGACGGTTCCACCAGAGAGCATGTGGATGAACATGGGGTATTGGAAGGTATGCACGCCCGATTAGAAGGGGATGCACATATTCGAAATTAAAAAATATATATTCCTAGGATACGACTTCGTTTCCAGGTGCTTGTCAAGCTCTTCTTGATAAAGTACTGACCATGGCCGGGCTTCTCGGTCAAAATACGAAATCAGCTGCCGATCCAAAGTCTCCTCTATCTTCGTCCATAAAACTCGTTGATGTTGGATTTGGCTGTGGTGACCAGTCCCTGTATCTGACAAGGAAACTTTATCGGGAAACCACGCCGTCTGAGAGCACAGTTGGGTTGTCTTCGGTAGTTCCTGGCAGTGATGGTGATGGTACAGCGACAACGGCACCAGACCGCAAAATAAGCCCTCTTTTCGACTCGTATGTGGGAATGAATATAACACCACCTCAGGTAGAAATTGCCAAAAGACGTCTTCTAGCTTCTGGCAATGAGCCTACAGTTGATCCGCCGTCGACACCAAAGGTCGAAGTTTTCTTAGCCGACGCTGGTAACCCCGCATCTTGGGATTCCAAGCTTAAGGAAACCATATACAGCGCAGTCGCCCAAGATACAGAGCAGAATACACAGCTGCCAGTGGAGTCGCAAACATGGCTATTAGCCTTGGATACGTTATATCATTTCAAGCCGTCTCGTATGCCATTATTTGAATGTGCATATAGAGATATGCAGGCTTCGATTATGGCATTTGACTTGCTCATGTCTGATCACGCTTCCATGTGGGACAAATTCCGCCTGTGGTTGATGTGTCTCTTTACGGGGATTCCTTATTCCAATTTTATGACCGAAAAGGAATACAGAGCCATGTTAACCCTCGCAGGGTATAAGCAAAATATGATTGAAATGCAAGATATCTCGGAGCACGTCTTCGCAGGAATTGCGAACTATATACGGACAAAGGAAGCTGAACTTGGGGTATATGGAATGACTCTGGGTAAATTCAAGGCAGCAGGGAATGCTTTTGACTGGTGGGCTACAACTGGGGTAGTAAAAGGATTTGTCGTAGTAGCTCATAGGAAATGAACTACAACGCTCTTCTGTAATACGGGGATTTACTGCATGTAGCACTGTTGAAAAATCCCACAAGTTTTGGAAAGGAAAACTCGAGGATGTTCAACGGCGCTTGGAAGGAGAAGGAGGTTAACACTCTGAAATCTCCCATGGCACCTCGACTTCGAGACTCGTTGCGACTCTCATGGCCGACACAACGCATCCCTCCAGAAGCACCATTCCATCCCAACACCAGGCACCAACAAGCCAAACATTGCCATTTCCGTTACGCCACGGCGGCTCTTTTTCTGGCAATGTTGACTCTCTTTGCCCTGTAGTGAAAATATCATTGACTATCTCTTTGCTTTCAGGAGTCCGTAAAACTCGAGCAAGCCGGGTGCGATGAAGAACCTTGTCTGGATCGATAGGGGAAATCGTAAAACTGGTTACTAGGACGGACGAATGTTCATGTGTGGATTCTGTAGACGAGGAATTGGAGGAAATGTGCATTATTTGTGGCTGGTCGCATCCTTTTCGAGCCTTGGTAGTAAACCTCTCGAGGGACTGAGAGCAATCAGCAATAATGGAGGTATCATGATGGACCACTATCTCTCCCCGGACAACAGGAATAACACGCATCGATTCACGTAGAGGTTCAAATAACGCGCCAACAACGTCAGGGGTCACAGCCATGATGACGTGGTCAAAATAAGAAGAATGATGTTTCTCATTAGAGTCAGTCCAAGTGAGCTGGACTCTTGCGCCCATGCTTTTGACTGAAGTTACCGTTGCCCCAAGATTGACCTCCAGCGCCTTGGACAATTTGGATTGGACCTCCTGCACGCCACCGATTACAGTATAATGGGGTTGTCGATAGGTCCGTTTGGCGTACTCTACAGCATCAAGGGCCGGAAAATCAAGTAATGCTTCATGGGGACAAGTTGTTACACTTGACATGAGCGGCAACACATAGTTCTTGACGAAGAACTGCGGCAACCGGATGCGTTTAAGATACATTCGGAGAGTTTCCTCCGAGTTGGAGGAAGAAGCCAGTTTTGGCTTAACGATAAAGCAGCATGCGGTAAACCAAAAATAGCACGCTGCTAAATATATGATTTGCATGAACCATTCGATATATCCGCTGCCTACAGGCCGGATTGGAGGCAATCGATGGTTGCTCGAGAAGTGCAAGAAATAGGGACGTAATTTCTCTCCATCAGCCGCCAGATGGCTGGACAAGGAATAAATAAATTTTTGTTTAATGTAGCCGATCCCCAGGTAGTCGTACATCCTTTTCAGGTTGATGTGGAAACCCCCATCCAAGGCACGCATTGGTATATCGACCCGAGTAGGGTGGCCGTCTGTCGAACTTATCGTGTACGAGGCGGAGTCAAGAGACAGTCGATCTTGCTAAGGCATTTCATCAGTAAATATCGCATCAATCAGGAAGGCACCAGAGTCAGCAAATATTAGGTACCCACCGTCTCGAATATTTGCACTTCATATCTGCATTGTTTGTCTCGTTGAATCAGGTATGCAGACACAAGGCCTGCCATACCCGAGCCGACGACGGCGACTGTTTTCTTCGCGGGCTTTGGTTGTGTCATTCCAAAATGTTCATCCCGAGGGACTGTTGGATGTTCAGTTATCAGAACAGAGTCAAAACACGTAGAGACTGGAATTACCTTTGTACAGTATGTTAGAAACTTAGAACGGACCCAATTTCGTGAACCGACGCCAAGCCATACTAAATTATATTGGGAACTGTCGCCGATCAGAACATGTCACAGGTGGTGACGGTACGGATACGGTATTTACTAGCGTCTGTCAAATTGCCCAATATAGCTTAGACTAGTTCCCCACCATTGCCGTTAGCGGCTTAGAGCTTCCAATTTTGGCCCTAGTCCCTCAGCCTCATATGATTACTTAAGCGCTTTGATCCATGAATCGCCCAATCACACAGCTGGTAGCTACTGCGGGCGGGGCCTTTCTAACCTTATCATATCGGACAGCTGACTAATATTTAAAAGTGCTCCACCTTTACTAGTAATTCCCACATGACCGGGCCACCCGCTTGACCGGGCCACCTACCACCATTAGAAAGATTCAAAATTGATTTTCTCAACCAGCACCCATTAATTCAACTAAATATTGCGATTTTTACATGTAGTAATCCTGTGGCCAATCTCTCTACACCCACTACACCTCGCCGGAGCCCTAGTAGCCGGCCTTTCCGGCTGAATAGGCAATTCGCCCTGAGTATG
>JAMAFX010000152.1:0-57412 GCA_023625875.1 Trichocomaceae sp. PYS4502
GTCGGACTCACCAAGCATGTTATCCACGCGCGCATTCTTACCGGCGACTGTAAAGGGAATGAGACACTGATTCCCAGGATAAAGCTCGAATCCTTATCAAGCGAGGTGCCTTTTCCGCTGTCCCGTAAACAGTTCCCGGTCAAGTTATGCTTTGCGATCACTGTCAACAAGTCCCAGGGCCAATCTTTGCAGACCGTAGGCATTGATTTACGGACCTCTGCCTTTTCTCATGGCCAGCTATATGTTGCCTTATCAAGGGTTACGGATGTACGTAAGCTGACCGTTTTGCTGCCAGAGAATCGTAAAACCACCGATAATATTGTGTTCCCCGAAGTGTTGAGGCCGTGGCGGTCGATTTAGATGTCCATATTCCTGTTTACGGTTGATATACGAATGAATCTGTCTTTTTAGGAATTAATTTGGAACGTAAAAGGGTATCATTCCTTAATAATTAATTGGCCTTACGGCCGCCACCCAGTAACTCATTGCTAAATACGGGACCGAAAAACTCCACCGAGGCAGCCCACCCACCCTACCAAATTGGGAAGCACCAATCAAGAAGAGTTTTCATTTTCATGTGATAAAAAATCTCACCACCGCCCGAGCGAAGCGAGGGCAGAAAGCTCGTCTCCACTTATAACATCAATAAAAATCATACATAACATTACCAACACGGCCATCAACTCCAGCCCCAATAATAAGACACAGCCAATAACAAGCCTGACATTATTGATCCTCGCTCTCCGCTTCTGAGGCAATGCTAGCTGAAATTCTATTAACTACGACTCTCGCCAAAACTCACTTTCAACCTGCGCCTTCATTAAAATAAGACTGGTATCTCCAATACAGTGTTCATCATCAACCAGAGAGAAAATATCAAATCAACAAATATCAGCTCTGGTCCCAAAGATAAGACATGGTCTAGTAACACACCCAGTGTCCTTCATCCTCGCTTCCAACTTCCTTGGACTTCCCTCTCGGTCCACTATTAAGGCGATGCTGATTGAATTTATAAATTTGCTGCTTCCTGATCCAACATCAGCTACCACTGTACATGAATCAAGCCATCTCGTTGGCACCTACAGTAGATAAACGTCGCCGCATCGCCACATCATCATATTTTCTTCTTCCTCTGGCCATCACGCAATCCACTCCGCCAGTACAGTATTTTCGCCATTAGTCATAAGATGCAGCCAAGATAACATGATCGTTCTCTCAGCATTGAAACCCCAAGTGGAGAGCACTAGCGCAACATCTTACAATATTGCGGTAGAACTGGTATCAACCAATTCTCAGCTGACGAGGAGCGCAGAGCGTCAACTCCCGAATGCCAGGAAAAGAAAAAGTAGGTCATTCCACAGAGCCATAAATATAATCAATAGTGCATAAGACATTTATACTATTAGCCTTATTTCTCCCTGAAGGCATATTGTCGTCAGCTGAACCCTCAGAAAGTGAGACACAGCATATAAGATTGGCATAACTAGTAATCTTTCCATTTGAGCCGGCGATGCCCGATCCTGCGCCCCGGCCCGTCCTCGTCGCGCCAAACTCGATCGGGGAATTCCCGCCAGATCCGGCTTAGCGCCCGTCGAGCCCTGTCCCGATCGGGGATCGCGCCGCCGCGCGAGGTATATAAACCGCGAGTGCGTCGCTCAACGACCGCCAGCCGTCTGCGTTCGCAATTTCCCTTCCTTCACTCGACCTCGCGCTCGGAGGCTGCAGCGGCAAGCTGAAAAAGGATAATACTCCCAGGCCCCACCGCGCAAAGAGCACCCAGGCGATGCGGTGGACCAATGTTGGCCCACCGGTCTGCTGTGCGGGCCTGGCTCCTTGCTCAGCTCATGTGTGTGTGTGTGTGTGTGTGTGTGTGTGCTTTGATTTCACACGGTCATCGTGCAGGGGTTGGCGAGCACGGCGTGACGAATGAGCGTGAAGCGAGAACGACCATCCATGGTGACATCCATGGTGAAGTTGGAACCGTGGTGGTGAGTCTCAGGGGCAACGGCTGAATGCGACGACACAAGGTGCGTCCAGTGGATGGCCGTCTAGCATCTCGGCCGCATTGTCTCAAGTTGAGCGGTGTCCAGATGAGGCGGCCGATGCAACACTGCCACTCAGAAAATCCCTCACGACAGCTGATCTCTGCGTTACCGCCGACGAAGGCCGCCAATGAAAAACTCGCCGCGCCTCCAGGTAATCGTCGGACGCATGAAGAACACGTCAGCGGCGTCTTGCGAATCTGCCTTGGAGTGATATCTCAGACACTCTCAGCCAGGAGCGGTGGTCGGAGGAGAGTGGCCCGATGTGACAGTGCCGAAGTAGCCATCTCACGAGGATGGATCCCAGGCTCAGGATGGCGGATGCTGCCAATCAGAAAAATCGCGCATGGGAAAGGCGCTATTCGAATGCCGTCGAGAACCTCAGCCACGGTAGCCCAAATGGGCTCGCGGTGATGGAAATGGTGGCAAGAATCGGGAGCACGGCGGCTGACGGAATGGATTGGGTCGTATACTGCCTTGAAACACGGGGACGGCATCGGCCGTGGCTGAGACGATGACCTTGCCTGCGGGATACTTAAGGAGGCGGTCGTTCGCATGTTTTTGAGAGACCTGATATTGAGAAGCCGGCCCTTCATGATTCCCACGCCCCTCTAACATCGCTCGTTTTTCGCTCCTACCACTTTCTGGCCTGCCACAATGACGATCAGTCTAGACAAGATTATTCCATATCAGCCTCCCCTTCCTCCCAAGCCGTCCCCATCCTTCATAATCAACCCATTGCCACCAAAACCCCCTTCACTCATCCACCCTCTACCGCAAAGGCCTCATTCCCGAAACAAGTCACCCCGGTGCCCCAACTTCATTCCTTCTCCCGTCATTGAAGAGCCGACATATTCGTTACCTCCGGACACAAACGTTTTCGACAAAGCACTCGAAGTGTGGAGTAACATGCCGGGCAGAAACGCCGCACTGTTTGACACAGTCGCTGAAGATATGGACCGGCAGCATGGTCATAATCGTAGCAAGGGTCGAACAAATAACCCTAGTGAACCGCCGCCTGGTGAGTGTAACTGGGCCTCAGGCTAATCTATATGCAGTTTGAGAGATCGAGAGAATTCTGACAAGAGACATCTCCCAGGCGAGCGTAGTCGAAGTGAGAGCTTGCGGCCTGCGCATCACGACTACGAGACCGGTCTAGAAGCATCAGCAGCGTTCATGGAGCCCGTGCAGCAAGTGCACGAAGTACCTGCACAAACAGGTCCAGGTTCACAGCGACGTGGATCTAGTGCTTCTCAGAACAACGCCCTATTCGAGCCTCCGCAGCCCTTTTTCAAGGATTCAAACACTGACCAACCGAGGGACGTTTGGATAGAGATCGCACGTCCCGCTGTCATGAACGTGTCGGACGCGTGTAGCAGATCGCTAGATTCCTCGTCTCCAGATACTCCGACCCGGTCGCCTAGTGTCGAGATTCGGGATAGCTTTGACAAGAGTCCGGTCATTATGAGCGTATCGGATCAGAGCGAAAATCGCCCAAATATCCCTCCTTTGGACACGATTTTGGATGAGACCCTACCTACACTTCACAATGAGGGAGCCCGAACGGGTTCAGTCGCAGGATTCGTTGAAGAGATAACGTCTTGCACAACGCATGAGGTGACGGCCGAAGTGGCTCACTGTTCAGAGCTCCGAAGTCCCCAGGGTAGGTTCCATTTTCTTGCTGCGGCGTCTCTTCGCAAGGTGTGCAAAAGACTGATCGAGTTCAAATAGTTTGTGAATCTGGGAGCGGGAACCAAGGCACAGAGATGGTCAGCAGCGCAGACTCGTCGGAGGCGGATGTCGCAGACTGGGACATGACTTCCCAGTCTGCGGAGACTACGACCCAACCGCCCGATGTGCATGTCCGAGACTTTGCTCCTGAGGATGAGTCTGATCCGAGTGGCCATCCCTTGGAAACGGCTTTGGGTGAGAGCTGGGAGCTAGAGTGTGGTCCCATAATGCAAGATGGCGATGGTGATCGAGAGACTTGGAACTCGCGTCAAAGCAACCAAGCAATCAAAGAGATGGCCTCCGACTACTCTCAAGCACCGCCAGCATCAACGTCTGGTACGCCAAGGAGACTCCGTTCACATGCAAAGAACACAAAGAGCGCCGTCGCCGTAGTCGTACCTACAGCACCGCCAGTCAAGTCACAAGCACCAGAGCCAACTGGACGCTCGCACCGTGCGCCTCGCGGGAAACGAAAGTATAGGTCGGAGTCACTGGAAGATAGTGACGATCCCGACAGCTCCGACGATGGAGATTATATCGATATGACTCAGCATGCGGATGGCAAGCGCCGGCCGACAAAGAGGTCAAGACAACCCCATATCACGGATGGCGATCAGTCTACATCGAGGACTCAGGTCGGGTCACAGTCAGGGAGCCTGACACTCCCAGACTTGCGGACGATTGCCCAAGGAACACTCACGTGCGAGGTCTTCCCCGACCATATTCTATATCTTTTCTCATGGATGGAAAAAAGAAAAGCCGCGGATCACCAGTCAAAAGAGAATCTACATAGCCGAGCAACTCGTGCGCCGGAACTAAGAAAGGCGCAAGAAATCGACTCAGGAACGATTCAGAAAGTCCAACGCAGCAATGAGTGGACGGACGAGGAGAATACTCGTTTGACACGACTGGTGGAGGAGGACGGCCTCTCGTGGCCGCAGGTCAAAAGGCGATTCCCTCGTCGGACACAGGTAGAAGTCAAATTGCAGTACGATAAGATCAAAAACGTCGTATGACCGACTCTCTATGACGGTATAATACGGCTTGGATTGGATACCAGATACCAGTCCCTTGTCGTCGCAGAGATCGGCTCATAGGGCTTGTAGGCGCCTCAGCAGAGCCATCACCTTGAAAGAGCGCAACTTGGCCCCGTCGACCTGTGAACGGCCATGCACCGTTGTAACCCAGTCTAGATATCCTATCTGGAAATCGGAAGAGGCGGTCAGTTAATCAGTCGGTCATTGGTTCGCGGTCTGTAATACTTCGGATTATAATTACCTGTGATGTCGGTCCTTAGTCTTGCTGGAGCGCTTTATGAAAGCATTTTCGGAGAAGATAACAGGCGTCTCTGTAAAACCTCGGTTGCGGAGGGATTCGTGTTCATACTGACTGTAGACTTTCGCGCCACTCTTCCGCGCTTATTCATGCCAGCTCAAAATATCACGTGAAGTAATCGGATATGTTGTAGCCGGGACTGGACAATGGTTATTCCTTCAGCCCGACTGTCCGAGATCGTCCAAGGAGCACCACATAGCAAGCCATGTTTTTGTTTGAATATCCTTATTTTTCAACCATCCTTCCTTTGCTTTGATATCATTCTAATTGGCGAATAGAATTCTCTCGCGCTGCATATTTATTTATAAAAAGCTGACATCCCTCGTTGTGTTTCCTACTTGGTTTCCGATAAGCCCGTTATCCTAGCCACTGCAGTTTCCATATAAGGTCGACAGCTCTGCCATGACTTATTTGTCGACACTATCCCAGGAACGTCTTCCAAACCTGAATACGGCTGAAGAAAATAAAGATGACGTCCCGATGCGAGTCATGGTATACACATGCGTTACCAGTATACCCGGTGACCCACAACGACGCCATAACTCTCTCGGAGAGTTATTGTGCAAGCAAGTCTTAGGTAGGGAGTTTCATGTGAAGCTCCAACCTCCTTGTTATGATCACGTTCACATCCCCGCCGATTTCGATTCTGATCAGCCGCTCAAGAGGTGGTTTATATTTGATTTGAGCGTTAAACAAGAGCTTGATAATAAAGCTGTTGCCCAGCTTCCACATGCTGTATACGTGGCAAGTTGGCAGAACGATGAATTGTATGGATACATACACCACTTAAAGATTTATGCTTATGTTATTAGGACATTCATTCCACGCGAGCGATGGACGCAGACTGCAATATCACGAACTAACTCGTACACATGGGGTGGTAGATTGGAGCAAAAGATAATATCTGACATGAGAAACAGAGGTCTTGCATAATTCCACGCTACCTTCTCATTCCCTGGAGGTTCAAGGGGTCTCTGGCGGTGTCATCCCTCTGCAGGCTGGGCACTTCTCGTTATCTTTATCCTCTTGCCAATCCCAAGTGTCTTCTCGCTGCTCTGGAGGACAGGTCACTTGATTCTGGATAGCAGTCCGACACCGAGCGATGTACACAACTGCCTCATGACCACAGACCCCGAATCGTCCTCGCACGTTGTTGCACATCTATATACCTCTTAGGCAAACTCCCGGTATTGCGCGTCAACTTGCCTTTGCCTAGCCGTTGTTGAGGTTCTAGTCTATTTCACAAGTCAGACTGTAATATCAAGATGTATCCAAGTTGTATACTGTACCTTTGTAGTGCTCGGATAATGTTCTTTCAGGCGTAAATTGAAAGTCGCAGTCAGGAGAAGCTGTTATCTTCGTGAGACAAAATTTCCACTCCGCAAAGGGGCATAAAGCGATATTTAAGGATAGAGCTTCAGAGTGGAGAACCTTGTCTTTGCGACGGTGCCAATCTAGATCTCATAACAAATCCATTGCTATGCCTAATCTAGGTGCTATTCGACGAGAATACAAAATATGAAGAAGAAAGGAAAACAGGAGTAAGTGCGTGATCGCGTAGCGGTGTTGACAAATAGATGAGAATCACGTGCAAGGCTCCAAGGCAGCCATCAGGCATCAAGTGACTGAGCCGTCACAGTCTTACCATGCTCTGCACCTTTAAGAAGTACGCGCTATTCGATGCTCTGGAGTAATTGGAGACACATCGCATTATGTTTGGGCTTGGCGTCCCTATTCGAATTTCATGCAGACGCTCTGACTACTTCGCCAACAAAATTCCCTTACGTTTAATCTGTTATAACGTAGTGGTGCTTATCGATTGATTACTACTAGTTTTGATGGGCCAGCGGGCTGGTCCACCTGTTGTTCTCATCCAATCAGGCTAAGTATCACACAAGAGGAGTGGCGCAGCCGAGGATCTCGTGCAGTGCGCCTCGCGGGAAACGAAAGCTTTCAAGTCGCAGTACGAGAAGATCAAAAACGTCGTATGACCGACTCTATGGAATGCTCCTAATGACTAGCCTCATGACTATAGATATGGAGGTAATAATGGATAAAATCTAGGCCCTGCAACTCTCAAGGCTATCGATTTACGATGATAAGAGAAGTGAGTAAGGGATTATTGGAAGGTCTACTGAGCAAACATCATGGCTGCGGAGTTGCAAGCACGTATCCAGGAGTGGATATTTATTTATAGCCACGTAGACACGGCTTAGGTTTCGGCGTCCCAGGATGCCAAAACCATAGCCCGGGCCAACCAATGTTGTGGATTACGTTAGCAAGCTAGTGGCCGCTTGGTAGAAAAGCCGCTGACCATCCACTTTTTACCATCACTACTACCATCACTACCACCATCAACACTACCACTACTGCTATCACCACATCCTGACATGGCACGTTCTCAAAAGCCTATCAATACCAGCGAAGCTTTGCAACGCTTCAAGTTTTACAATAGCAAGCTCAAGATAGCAGGAACCCTTAACAAAACAGAAAAAAAACGTATTAAAGAAGCTGCGTCCATTTTAAACACTGTTCAACTATCCGAGAAGCAAATGAAGTATAAATTGTTCTTACATGAACTTTGTGATATCGGGCCACACCTAGTTCCAGCATGTGCGATAGCTTTGGGACAGGGGAGAATTGCATCGATGAATAAAGCTAATCGCAAGCAGCTCTTACACGAGATCAAGATTCGCCAAAAAGAGCTTGATCATCCCAGTTTGCGTGCGTTAGCTTCAGGCAATGAAATCACTGGTCCTATAGGTATGGTGTGCTATACAATTTATGATAACGGTTGCTAACTTGAAGCTAAAAGTTCATGTTGATAGTGAACCTCAGCAGCAAAATCGAGGCCGTATGAGGAACGAAAGCTATGCAACTCAAGGTATGGAATCGGCGAGGACTTCACCATTCTAGTTCTTTTCTTATGAAGTATAGGTCAAATTATGACTAGCGTAACACCGCTGGAATTCAATCAGCCGTCAACAGAGCAAATTCAAATGCAAAATGGAAGACGTAAGTCGTTTGAATCAAGGAAATAAGCGCTATTACTAAAATGCTTTAGAAATTGATTTCCTGTTCTCGAACGGCCCAGTCAATGACGTGTCGGAGTTAAAAAACCATATTGACAACGCAATACAATCCAGTTATCACTGGAAAGTGGAAAGGGAAGCAGAGGAGCCCACAACTGGATGCGTGACGGCGATGATACCTCGGGACGAGAATGCGGATATTTCATTCACCATATGGGTTGGACAGAAGACAGGGATGGAGTTGCTGAACATCCTAAGGCTTCAGCCTACTTGGTCATCTTCACATGGGCATCTATAACCTTCACTTCGTATCCAGATGGAACAGGAATCCGGGTATCGTTCTTGATGTCGTCGTAATGCTCAGTTTTCGCGGGGTCCGATGGGTGGATGACCATTATCAGCGTTCCCCTGCCCTCAATCCACCTTTCCTCAGTCTCAGCCTCGAATATATGACCGCGTATGTACTCTTCTCTCCCTTGTAGAGCTTGTTCTCCAACAGGTGCCTGACTAGATTCCGACATGGCGCTAATAAGCTGTAATCAATGTGAGCATTTCTAAACACCAAAGGATAGATCTATGGACTTTTCACGAACATAAAGGGGGACTTGGAATCAAGCCACGATCCTCGTTGTAGCCAGCGATAGAAGTTCTCAACGCAGAATGTGTAAAGGGAGATAGAGATATGGGGTGGTGATATAGAGATGTTTTGGGTTATCTACGACTAATTTTGACGTCGTATAACAGATTTTGAAACCGTATATTTTTTAAAAAGAAAAGAAAAGAAGTAAAATATGTCGTCAGTTGCTGACATCGAAATTATCTGCAAAAGTGCCTGACAGGGAGGGAAGTGGCGGGGCAAATACTTTTCCGGAATAATATAGCCCCGAACCTAGATGAGCTCGAGGTTCAGCCAAAATTCTAGGTCTCTCATAGTAAGTAACCTTCTCGAGGGACGTCAGTAAGTTGGACTGCAGGGTCTAGCTGAAGCTGAGAACTTTCCAAGCCTACCTATTACCAACCGATACTCGCCGGATTTCACTCACAATAACTCACCTGCCCTACCGGTTCGATCGCATGTCGATTCGTCTAGAGTTGCCGGCAGCGAGGCAGTCAGCTACTTCGGGCGTTAATATGAGAAGTAGTCTTGGTACATCGCTACTCAGGGAAGAGGTTCACGAAACTACAAGGAGAATGGACACGTGGGGTTCCGGAGGGATGGGTTATTGCTTTTGGAGAACATACACAAACGACAAAACGACAAAAGGAAACGTTCGGGATATAACGTATGGGCTAGAGGGGTTTTTGCAGCTGGTACAGCTTTTCCTCTCGAAATGAGACCATGACCACAATGTATGCAATGGAAAGAGCAAATAGCGTATAGGTGCCCTTCAGGCTTGATGCCTCCGGGCGTAATGAATTTACTACTACTACAACAATAACACAAGGCTGAACGTTGGTCCCAACGTACCTACCCACGACATAGTACTCGGTCAGGCAGCTATGCATATGCAAACATAACTAAGTATATATAGAAGAGGAGGGGCCTACAATGGGCCCTTCTATATAATCATCCACTCAAGAAATCTGCAATCCAACACGTCGCCCCATTATTCATCATACAATGAGCCAAATATTCAAACGCTTCATATCCTATGTCGGCAAAGTTAAGCTCGAGGATCTGCCTAAAGAATGGCAGAAGCCTGTGGATGACGTGCTGAACACTGCTGAGAAAGCTGTACGTTTCATCTTGTCACTTGTGCCTTGTTTATGATAACACTGGTTGAACAAACACCTGTGGATAGGACCCACGCATCAAGAAAGCGGAGATCAAGTATACATTTCTTTCGAAGAAGGATATCGTTAATTGTATTGACTTGCAACTCGCAGGGGAGCGAACCCGCATAAATCCCACAAGGACCCTAGCGATCCGCTAGATGTAATTTCAGTCCGTCTGCTCAAGGAAACCGGCTCGCGAGTTGATTCTATCCATATACACCAAGATGGAACTAGCAAGCGCAAGTAAAGGCGTCAATACACGCTATGGAGTTCCTTAACCCACCTATCTGGAGTTAATATTGGGATAGCGTGTACGTTGTTGGGGTTGGGAGGCAATGGGCAAACTAATGCTACGGTGTCGTTACACGGGTCTTCAAGTATTTGACGTACCAGATCTCAGGAGCGCCAACCTTTCTAACAAATACATATTTGTTCCACCATCTTTACCGACAATATGTAGAATTAAGAGTGTGTGAGACTTGTCCTAAGTTTATATCATAATTGCGCCTGCTTCCTGGAGGTGTAGATGCAAGGCTATGTATCTATTCGCTCAGCAATAACTTCGCCCCTGTCACTGGAAGAATCTACTGCCCAGCTATTAGCCTCTTCACTTCTTCAGCCATGGATGATTAAGCAGCTGTTTTGCGGTCTGTCTCTTCTCCGGAATCCAGTGTAACATCTTCCGCAAAAAATCTAAAAATAAAGCCTTGTTTTCACCGCCTAGTTGTTCTTCCGAGTCCTCCAAGGATATTTCTGGGATCTCAACCGCGCCTTTCCAGTTGCCAGAACTATCGAAGTACTTCCACGATGTCTGAGTACGCTGAAGATACTCTAACGGAGGTAGTCCTAGTACAGCAATCATTTCGGCAATGTGCTGTAGGCTTGAGTGTCTGCCGTCGCTATCCTGAGCGTTGAACAGATGCTTGTTCTCAAAGATGTCCCAAATCTATCCATAGAGGCTAATTAGAACGAGAGGGAGGTAAATTGAGCAAGACAAAATTATTGCGAAAAGGAACACAAGCATATTCAGTGGAGACACTTACCATGACCCCAACATTCCAGATATCAACACTGTATGTCCACGGGATATCAAGTATGATCTCTGGTGCTCGATAAACATACGGTTGAATATCGTCAACGTAAGTCTTTTTTCCAAAGCGGGCTTCTCCAAAATCACAGAGGACAGGGCGACCAGGCTTCTCGGGCCGTATAAGCCCTCGGGACTCATAAATCACCCGATCTCCATCAATTTTGCGACGGCTTGGGTTGCTTAGCTCAGCCGCCTCAAAATTCCTCAGAATCGACTCATCTTCGATCCTGAGATGTATATTTCTCGCTTGTAAATCTAGCAAAGGCAGAGTTAGCACAGTTCTAGCATAGCATAGCAGGATTCAAGGCCAATAGCCCAAGCAAAGTATTTAATACCGGCGTGAATCATTTTGGCATCTGTGTGCAAGAAATCAAGAGCTCGCAGTAAATGGTTCAGAAAGACTCTCAGAAGGGGTTCGGGGACCTTTCGACCAGGGCTCAGCTGCCTTAGTGTCTCCATGCTCATGCCAAGAGGCTCATGAACCAGGCACTGATATTCACCAGCTGGCCTTATAGCTTTGAAAGAATCAAGCAGCTCCCGAACCAGTAACGCTCCTGGATTGTTCGTCATAACCGTGCTAAGATGATTGTAGGCCGCAAGCTCACGGTGAACTGAAGGGGAGTTCATCTCGCATACTTTTAATGTAACGTATTTGTGTCCTCTGTTTTGATCCTCAGTAGAATACAAGCCTCATAGCATTGCCACACTGACCTGAGATCGCGACAGAGCCATGCAGTCGAGCGTGAACCATATCCAAGTTTGCCCAAGACTTGGTACCGTGAATTGAAGACTTCGCCAATACGAACAGGGTAGAAGAGGTCCGGTTTGTACCAGTCCCAATTCTCTTCCTCTAGCTTTTCGATGTTGCTGATCACTTCGAAGCCGCTGTTCGGAAACTTTCGTGGGTGTGAAGCAGAGCGCGTAATTGTCTTCACCCAACGGCCAATTTTAGCCATAATGAGGACAGAAGATGTGGGTGCACTAGGCTTGAAGGTGGAATTTTGACTGAGATATTGATTAGGCAAGATATCGGGTCATTAATTCTCAGCATGCGCGGAGGGGAGAAAGGCAGACTCGAGGATGAAGGTGGATGATCGATCTACTACCTGGGAGGTTGGCCCTATCCAGGTTGGTCAGCAGGTCATGTGATGGCCTGGCTGACCAATGAGGGCGGCGATATCGCCAACATTAGTTAGTCCAATATGTGTTCAAATCCCATCCCAATTAGGCTTAGCGTACTGATTGGTTCACTTAGATATAGGGGTTTACAACCCTGCGACACTGACGGCTGTCTCTTTGGCATTCGGAATGAAATCAAGTGCCGATTTCCTTTCGGGGATCGGATAGCACGAATCCTGTTGAAATCAGCCTTCAAGCACCTAGATATTATCAATAGTACCTAGCGTCGACGAGTATTAGTTGATTTCTTTCGATCGCATTGACGTCCGAGCCCACGAAATGACAATTCCAGGCTTCCAGCACTTCGATGGATCAGGTTGGTTCTTAGCAATTGGCTACGAGTGTCGTCGTAAATGCAGGATCGTTATATTGCTTTTTCCAGCTTTTATGTGACGCTATACAGCCTTGTCTTTCGTAGAGTGATGATCCACTTCCGATAAACTTCCGATAAATCTAACGACGATGAACCAAATGCCCTGTTTGTTTCCACCAACAAAAGCTTGCATGAAACAGAGCTCGGGCCACCAAACGTTAAAACTAGACGAATCAGCGGCAAAAAATGGTGTTTGTTACCATCACCGCTACCATCACCGCTACCATCACCGCTACCATCATCGCTACCATCATCGCTACCATCATCGCTACCATCATCGCTACCATCGCCACAACATCATCACTTTGCGCTTGTAATATGAGTGAAAGAGGCAAGCCGAAGCATATCACCACGAGCACCATGTCTATAAAGATGCCAGCCTTGTCCCAGGTTCACCGCAATTCGACACAGACCAATTCAAGTCACCGGTTTCAAGTCATCAATCGGCTCGACTTCGTTATTTCCCCTGGATAATGAGCAGAGGTGGATACGATATTACCGGCGTAAAGAAGCCTGGCCCCAGAACCCTCTCCGAAGCGCCTACCGTCAACTCGCATCATTTAAATTCAGACTGCTTAGGCCTCGCATTTCAATCGTGACTGTGCATGTCTGCATAGCTCAAGGCGCTATAGCCAGCACAGATTACACCCTATCGTTTTCAACCTTGTTTGACGGTATTAGAGTAGTATACAGCTGGTCGGAAGTGAAGCTAATGAGATGTTAGATGACAGCACTATTTCGATGGTTTCGGAGGTCGAGCTTCAAGCGCCGTCACTCTAGCGATCTAACTTCTTTTGAAGTGAGTGACTCCAATGAGGCTTTAATCACTCTTGTTATTAACTATGGAGATAGGAACCCGAGCCACTCTGTACTATTGATCAACTCGAGTTATTCTGCGTAAAAAATCCAGAGCGAAAGTCAGGTCGTCTTATGGTCGATATCTTTTGGGTGAGCTCAATAGACATCGAAGAACTTGAGATCAGAGCTATTGATCCAAGTACCGTTAAAGACGGAAAGATAGGAGTGGTTTTCGGTCGTGGTCCGCTAGAATTTGAGCTATCTGTTCCGTATGACTACATGTTAGATCGCGGCCTAATTTCGTCTAATAAATGAATGGTATTAGAGCTCTAGGCAATAGAGTGACATACTGCATTTCCCTAGTATTAATCGCATACGAGCTCAGTCGTTCAATTGCTGATACTGTCAATCTTTTTCATTGATTTAAGCCACCACAAAAAGTGTGTGCCGTTGGTTGAACTAGCGTTCTGAATCGAGGCCACAAAATGAGAAGCTGCATTTGCTCTTCACTACTGCTAGGTGCATATGCAGAACCTAGTCCAACCTCAACTACTTTCTGCGAAAGGGAACATCCTGGTCTCTTTCCTCCATGACCGATGGAAAGTCTGGGTCACTATTCCGTATGATGAGGCGTCTCGACGAATTCCTGAGCTTCCGCGTGTTCCGCCTGGGTACAATGTGGAGAGAAGCCGGATTAGCGAGCCTGATCTAGTTTAATTAGAGGAGCTACTGAGGCTAGAAGGAGGCTGGGGTGCTATCGAGAAATTTTGGCGGTTATGAAAATAATGCTTAGAGCATTTTCATTCATTGCTACTTGTTGATAGCCACATATTGCGCACCATTCGTCAAGGAGGAAGCTCTCTAGGCAACTCAGCTACAGCTTGTACAGAGCTAGATCTGTAGCTAGTATCAGTGCTGATCAAAGTTCAATCGACCATTTTTCGGCTTGAAGCCACAAAAAGCAAGTTCATGCGTTGGTGTCTGTGCCGTGTGTACACATCTCTTCTAGCCCTTGAAGAAAGGAAAGTTCACCTGTGCCGTAGGTTGAAGCTCTAGGCCACGGAATGAGAGCTACATTTGCTCCATATTAGTAGATGCATATGTAGGATCTAGTTCGACCCCAGTTCTATCTTGCAGTCACTCGTTGCACAGGGCCACGTATTGGAACATGCAGCTGAAGGGGCCCGTCGCTCCTTTCGAGAAGCTTTGATCGGGATGGATTAGTCAAATAAGGCGGTGATGAGGGAAAACTTATTCACTGCTGAATCAGGGATCAGTTAACCCAAGGTGCTACCGCGTCAGCTATATTCCAGGTGGAGTAGTCAGTAAATCTGTATTGATGCCCGGAAAAAGCAAAGCATCACAGCTGCACCATTTCTCGCTCTTTCATACAGCTGTATAAGCTAGGTGGGTGCTAAGATTGTTGGCATCGTCCTTGTACATGAGGGTCGAGCTTAGCTAGCCTTGAAAAGTATAAATAGGTCTTCATCTTAGGTAGATGATATCAAATAACTCATTTCACATCAGTTGCTCGATTGCACTGCAACGTTCAGCACCAATATTTCCACACTGTTGATCAAAGCTTCTTTCATGAAATGTCTGCCAATATTCGGGAAGTCTTCAAGAACGAGCTAAATAAATGGATAAATCAACCCGAGGTTAACTTGCAAGAATACGAGCTGATTCCTCTAAACATTCTATGGTCTTCTGTGACGGTATTTTCTGTCGAGCTTACTCTTATATCATCGCTTACTGATTCCATACCTCTAGATATCTGCCATTGATGGGCTTCTCTGGACTCAGTCATATCCGGACAAGCAGCTGCAAAATGTTGCAGGCCGCTTTATGTATTCTGGCCTGATATATAAATGGATCATACCGGGTCACAGTATCGCCCAAAGAGCTGTATACGCCATGGCGGACAGCAATGTCATGGCGGAAGACCACGGCATACCAGGGGGAGTAAAAATACCAGGGGGAGTGCAAGAACATGACGGATTGTCGTCGGCTTTGACGGAAATACACCAGGATGATCTCAAACGGATGAGTTTTGAAATTCGGAGATCCACTGCGCAATTCTCTGTCGCTATTACTGTCAAGCAGATAGCGAGGTACATCCTGTATGGTCAGGTTACCGTGTATGGCAAGTAGCATGCTTCAAGTGTCAATGCTCTGCAGTTAAAAAGCAAAAAGTAAACCCAGCATGTTTTGTTATCATCTCTCTATTTAATTTAGGGGCTTATTGGTAGATGCAGTTAATGTCTCTTGTCGCTGTGTACATTCGATTATGTCAAACTTTCAAGCTATATTACTTGTATTTGCAGATATGCGCTATGATCAAGTAGCAAGTGTATTGTCCCGGATGCATAGCATGGTACAATACCTTTGGTGCATGGTATAGGTAGTCGATCGACTAGTTACATCAGCGTATGCAGCGAAGGCTCGCCTCATGAGGACCAGTGACATCGAGTCTCCATCAATCATCCATGTAAGCCACTGATGTCCGCGTCAGCAGGAAGAAATGGCGGTCACTAGGCAAGAACCAGCTGAACATTGCTAGGTGCGGCAGGTTTTATTGTCACTGATGGCGTCTGTGGCACTGCTAGAATCCTAGTTAGTATGGCTGACCGACGGCATTCTCCACGCCTACTAGCTAAATATATGGCTTGGTGCAAAGCAGCCTTGCCTTTGTGGACTTGCATGAAGCTCTTCATCACCAGTACTAGTTGTATGTTGCAAACCCTAGTCAGGTTGCAAGGGTACCTTTGGCGCTGCTTGCATGCTCGAGTCGTGATAGTCACATCACTGCATGGCAGGGCATGCTAGACGGAGAAAGGGCGCCTTGCCTCTCTCAATACTCGCAGTTGGTCGGTCCTGACAAGTCGAGCCGTGCCTTAGTATATATATAAAAGAAGGAAGCCGCCTGGGTGAGTTTCTCTCTTACAAGATACTCCGTGTTGATAGTTGTATCCTAACTAGAGACAAAACTGAGTAAGTCGAAACGATGTGAAGTGTATTGCGGGAACTTACCTTTTTACTAGTCTACTGGCACCTTCAAAGGCGAACTCTATATCTATAGGGTTACTTTGCAACTGCAAATATCCTTGAGGGAGAAAAATGTAAGTACTACATTTCCAGACATGTCTACTGCTCTGACACATATAGGGGTAAATTGGAGCTTATTCTCAGCATTGAAGAAAAAGACCGATGGCTGCTTGAAGAGGATACAATTGCCGGGCGTTCTCCAACTGTCGCAGTTCAGAAATACGGAGATAGAACAGTGCAGGAGCTTGAAATCATGCTGAAGGGGCGTGAAGCAAGACTTCACCGAACATACTGTATGATCTTGGAGAGCTTTGGAATCTACAGACCCGATGAATCTGTAGAATTCCTTCGAAGAAGGATTTGGGAGCTTCGAGGGCAGCCACGGTAAACTTGACATGCGAAGATAGATCTTTTGAAACAGGAAACCGGCGTGATGGTAAAAGGGACTGGACTGGAGATGCCAATGGCCATGTATCTAGACCGCGATATGTGCTGTAGACTATACCAAGCCTGGGTATTATGGGTAACATTGTACGTTGTTGTTTGCACTGACCTTAGTAGCATACATGATAGGCAAGGCTCATGGTATCCGTTCAGGCTAATTGGTGGCGTGCATGTACGTGAAGGTAAAAAGGCCCCTACCAGTGCCATTGATTGCAGGCTGGCTGCATTTAAACAGCGAGCTGAGCGCACTATCCGATTGAATGATGTCTGCATTGGTCTAGACTCATCGGCTCCATAGCGTTAGATGATCAATGAAGCCTGTGTTGGATGCTCTGCATTAGTCCAGGCAACTAGCTCCCTCGTACGTATTACATTGTTCGCATGGGGCCTTAAGGTGTGCATTGAGACCGCAAATCTCTAAAAGAGGCGACTAATGCACAGTTCGGGCAAATTCGGTGCCAGCCTGGAGGTGGCTCGAAAGGATCGGGGTAGAGAGTCATTCGTATTAGTGGCACAACTCTGGCTGAGTGTGTTTATACGTACAAGCAAGGTGACCTATATCACTCATTCGAAATCACGGCTGGTATTGGCCCCACACTGAGCTTGCAGGTATATCCACAATAGCAGAGTAGTGGATGGTGTTTGAAAGATCATATTCGCTCAAGGCGGCATCGGTTTCGTGTATGTTCATCTGCACGTCCTTGAAATAATACCAATGTATCAACTAGTCAGGCAAATCCTACTAGGAAGACAGAGCACGTTCATTTGTCAAGGAGAAAGCTATCTAGGCAATGAAGGCCGATGTAGCGGTGACTTGGTGGAACCAAAGTCCACGTCAGCTTGCTAACGCATTTCTTTTCTCGACAGCAGGATCAACGTTGAAGCCGAGGGATATAAAGGTCCACACCCTTCCATCTCGCAATGGACAAAATTTCACAAAGAGAACGCAAAGGCGACATCTTTCATTGAAAAAATGTGAGCCTGTCGTCTTGAACATAATGAGTCTTATTGACTAGGAGAACAGGGTCCCCGTTGATATTCAACTCCGTCAGGAAGTGTTCAGCTTGAAGCAGTGGATTTCCGAAGAAAATGAAGATCCGCAAGGTCCAGTCTCCGCTAAAAAGAGACCCGATCTAATGAGTATCTCGGAATTGGAGGAAGAATGTCTCTTTCTGCGGTCACGAGCCCGGGCCATCTTTATTCGCAAGTTACAAGTAGAATCCAGATGGGAGCCGGGGATGGATTCGCTTCCACTCCAGGAACTGAGGGACAAAGCGTCCGAAACAACTTCACTTGGATTTGCAAAAGGCGATGCATCCTTCAGCGATGAAGTTATGGAGAAAAGACGGACCCGATAAGTCGGTGGGATGCCCAATCACGGGAAATCATCATGCATACAACTGACTTGACTTGAAGGGGCCGAAAGAACCATGAGACAATCGACGAATGCAGGGCATGTAATTCCACAAGCGAGTCTCTGGATTTACTTGAGAATAGTTAGCAATCAATGAGAAAATTGGGGACTGGGTGGCTCATTAACCGAAGTAACTTCAAAAGCGTATTCTGTCTCAGAACTGTGCCGTGTATATGTACGTCTCTCGTAAGTATTTTCTCGCGAGCATAGAATAGCGCCATGTCGCATAAGCGCATGCGGTATTCAGCTAGTAATATTTCACGAACTGACCCCCGGCATTCTTCACGCCTATTGCCTGAAGCAATACAGGCTCGCCTCTGTAGACTTGCATGAAGGGCACGCCTCATCCACGTAAGAGACTCATGTCCGCCAAATATGCAGGCTGGCCGCTGCGAAATGAGCGCAACAATAGCCTAGATTCATCGAGTCATGGCCGCAAAGACTTTTCAGGGGAAACTGTTTCACCGCTTAAGTCGATCACAGCCAGGCCACGTTACATTCGATAATTTGTCGGAAAAGGAGAGGCATGAAAGGCTCCGGCACAGGCGTAAAAGGACGCACATTTCCCTTGGGTATCTCCTATCATCCATCAGTTTGAAACCCATCTTTCAAAGCTTCGTGCATAAAAAATCCAAACTTATTTCTTTCAAACCAACCTTTCAAAATGGCCTCCAGCTCCCAGATATTCCAAGCACTTCCGTATGCTGAGATAGCCACGCCCCCTGACAGTCCGAATCGGGAGTTTCAAAGTACGAAGAAATGCAGTCAACTGATTGTCAACAAGATCGAAAACATTCTCTTGGATATGAGAAACTCTGGCTCCGGCCCCCAATCGCCTTCTATTCAAGACCGACTAGAGCACCTGCTAAAGACCATTCGAGATGGAGAGAGCCTTCTGACACGGCCGCCGGCACTTTGAAGAACATGGAAACGGGAACAGCTCACAATGTTCCACACAACGCCAGCTCGGAACCTGTCACGGTCGGCCAGCTGATATGGTTGATGGAGGCTGCATTTGACTGGAAGGAACCACTGGGCTCCGCGGTATACGGACACCCAAGTGGTGATCAAGAGATGCCAAACGGTAGGTGCTGGTCGCCTTCTTGCGTGTATCATCACTAATGTATCCTGGTAGGAAATCGGCATCTGCTACAGCTCTTCTCGCAGCTTGCACAGAACAAAGAGTCATAAACAATGCGAAAAAACAAATATGGGTGCCAAGGCAGTGACTGGGTAGAGAAGACATATGTTCTTTGGTTCAGCGCTGATATTAAGAGGCTGACTTCACTCTTTGTTCTGTTCCAAAAGTCTAAGAAACCTTTCTAGTTGCAATCCATGCTGTTCTATTTGGGCGAGAAGCTTCTCTTCCCGCACCTTCTGCTCAGCTCTCCTTCTCGAATTTCTCGGTCATAAGAGAGGGTTCGGGCGCAGCTAAAAGCCGCGCAGAAAAGAGAATTT
Source organism: Trichocomaceae sp. PYS4502 (assembly GCA_023625875.1). NCBI lineage: Eukaryota > Fungi > Ascomycota > Eurotiomycetes > Eurotiales > Trichocomaceae > Trichocomaceae sp. PYS4502. Next base: position 19,718 of record JAMAFX010000152.1, read on the forward strand.
TCTGGTTGAAATTAAATTTCGTTTAAACGAATATATTCAAGGCCAGCGTGGGTCTGATCGCCATCTGGGTCATGACTAACGTTCCACGGCGGGGCTGTGGGGCTCGACAGAAGGATGAATAAGCTTCATGTTTTCGGCTGGAGAACTGAACCATGACGTATATAGCATGCGATACGAATGCCGCTACAGACACAAACCGACCCTCTGGATTTTCATCCTGGGATGAGGAACATAACGCCTTCGAACCATGCCAAAATTCGTAGGAAGACCGCGACAATGCCGTTCACAAAATGATTGTTCACCGTACGGGTTTCAAGAAAGACATCCGCTTCATCAAGCAACAGTAGGGCATTCCAGTGATTGGTGACGGTAAAAATATGTTGCAGTCGTTCCCCGAGTACAGCAGCATTGTGTAGTAATTCTCCCGCTGATACCTGTCACGATGAGAATCCGCTTGGGAGCCGCAGGAAATAAAAGAACTTACTGAATACAACGCCCGCTGGAGTTGTTCTGCAACCGCCTGAGCGGTTAGTGTTGAAATATGAGAAATCTGTGACGGCAGCCAAATCGAATGATATTGAGAATCTATCGAGCACTATGTACGAAAAGAAACAGCATGGAGAAGGAAAGAAGAACAGCCCCCCAGCATGGTGTTGAGCCTCTGCCAAGGCATGGATGCAAATAGGACAAACAGAGCAAACAGGACAAACAGGTAGGAACAGTAGGAACGGTAGGAAATGTGGGAAATGTAGGAAATGTAGAAACCACGTGACCCCTGCCTCAGGCCTCAACCGGCCGTGCCTACGTGCGTGCCGTGACAGCGGCTGGTGAATAAGGATTGTAGTGATCAGGGTATTTTTAGAGCACGGTTATAGTATCTGTTAGTCGCACTGGGCGTCCATATTATTTCTGTTGAGTCTTTGTGTTATTTTTGATAAAAGCGGGATCTAGATACATAATAAATCTTCATTCTGCCTCTCAAATATTCTATTCCACAGCTTGGGTTTCATGCCTATAACCCTTCCCAACGATTGGCGGCCGAAAATCCTCGATGATCTTGGAGGGTTAGTCAGTCTGATGAATGTGACGCTACTCTCATCACAGAACCCCGGTGGTAGGTATAAGATGGATTGCAAAGGGAGTATTTCGTCATCGTGGAAAAAGCGCATTCCATCATTTGTAATGAGAGCGACTGGAAGTTGCTGAAGCTGCTCAAGCTCCTTGTCGGTTTCCCTCTTCGCTAAAAAGACAGCTTCCCTGGGCATCCCGGGCACCGGAAATCTCAACATTAGAGATCTGAGTGGCGCGAATATTGGAAGATATCCCACATCTTTCCCTGACCGACGATAACTTTTCAAAAGCTTTGTGCAAGACAGCTTAAATGGTGATTGTCTTCTTATCATTTGCTGTAAAAGGCCAATTGCGTCTTGTTGGCGGTCCTCTAACTCCAAAGACCAAGCCAAATCCTTTCCAAGTGGTATAAGGAGCTCTTCAAGACCTTTATCAAATAAAAATTTCCAGGCCTTTTTGAAAATGTCTAAGACAAAATCTCTCGGTATCTTGCGACTCTTAATCGCAGAGATTAGCTGCTGGATTATCAAACACGAACCCTGATACGGAAAGGGCTTCGTTTGGGAGTCCAGTTTAATAGCGCGTTGATAGATGTTGAAGGAGATTGAGGTAATTATGCGTTCAGCATTGTCTTTGAAACACTGATACAGACGGTGGCAGGTTCGGATAGTAGCAAAAAGGCTGTCAAAGTCTGGTAGGCTCTTCAAAATGATAATCATGAGTTCAAGAGGGAGTTCAGACAAATGCGAATTCTGCTCTTGGTCGGTCATGGTCGCGGTTTAATTCCAACTTGTGCTCACAATAATGATTGATGGTATGGAGAACAAAACGATGAAGAGTGGCCATGGGAGTACTTATTAAATACTTCGGTGGTAAGATGACCTACGCTCGGACCAGGCTGCGCCACAAAACAGGCAAAGGCCCGGGTGTCAGGCTGTGATTAGATAATGCCGATAGAGAGAAAACCATTGGTCCATTGTTGACCCACCAATGTTTCGGACCCCTCTGCGAGAAATAACCGCGATAGTTCATACCTCGACAGCAAATATATTTTAGCATCAGATCTGCCTACTATCTTTATAATATTTGACAGTGAATCTCTCTCAACCGCAGGCTGAAGAGGCTGTCTCCCCCAACAATAGAGTCGGTAAATTACAACGCGATTGTGAGTTGTCTGCTCTAGTCCGAGATGGCCACTTGGAGATGGATGGCCGTATTTCCGCACCGCCTGACAGCAAAGTACATACATGTATACCTGGAATCGTCCGCGGAAATGATCGCAGACTGGTTCAGGTATGGGGGTCGTACTTTGCTACAAAAATTTTAAGGATCATCGTGAATGGGATGAAGATTGGAGTGTACGGTGGATCAACCATCAGCTCGGCCATGGAGAGCAGCTAGACAATACATGCAACTACTGTCAGTCTCTACCAAACCCAAAAGAACCAAAAGAATCAGATTACTTTCCAGAAAAGCCTTCTATGGTCTCATTAAGGGGCTGAGCGATCCGACTCTCGTAATTTCACGGCAACCTGGTGCATCAAGTGGAGATGAGCGAGCCCATTATGCAGACCTAGCCTCGTGAGTCCAATCAGGCGTGAAAGGTGCGGCCACCAACCATGCTGAATCACAGCGTAGTATGGCCCTAAAATAGATCATTTGCCGTTGACCAGTCGAGCTTCGATTTGTCACAATCGAGCATGGGAGTGTATCATGCGTGGCGCTGCCAACAGCACCATGACTCTTTGTTGCGCAGTCGGCGCCAGCTATCCTGAAGCGGAAAATACTCACAGTGAGCGAAGGATAGCCGAACAACCATCATCTCAGGCGCTAGAGTCGATTCCTCACATATGGTGCATATCTGATGAGGATTCTCATCGGACGAGTGGAAGACTCTAAGGTGGAGTTCTTCGGGGGGACACTTCTGGAAAGCTCATTTCATGCATGATTCGTAGTCATGTATAGGAGTAACTTAGCGGCCTTTTGGATACCATGGTGGCTGATTCCGGCATCAATGATTGGTCGTGTACAGTCTACATGTGATCTTGGATAGGTAGAGTCTGTTTCCAAGTGGTCCTCGAATTCTTGAATGAGCACCAGCCCACGCTCAAGCGTGCTAAAGGACCTGTTGGCAAGCCACCGCCTCACCGTGTGTTTCCATCTAGTCTTCCATCTAGTCCACGATTGATTGTAGCATCGCAGACACGGTTTGGGATTCGGCATCCTAGGATGCCGAACTAGTTGGGGTCTTCATTTGAGCAGCCTCTCGTCCAATGGAACTCCGATACCAGATCTTTACTGTATCTGGAGTATCGACCCTAACGCCTAACATGATTATGGTTGTTCAGCTATCCATCACTCACCGTGAGTACTTGCCGCTTCAGGATAGCCGGCGCCGAGCTGTTGGCAGTGTCAAGCATGATTTTCGTGCTCGGTTAGGACCAATCGAAGAACAACTTGTCGATGGCAAATGTTCTATTTTAGACTCATACTACGCTGGGGCTTCCCAGTTGGTTGTGGCTGCGCAGGTGGGACTCGGGTTTCAGCATCCCAGGATGTCGAAAACCTGAGCGCGACGGCTATAAAGAGGCCTCTGTCCGCACTTCTGGCTCTTCCTCCTTCATTTTCTCACACCACCGCCCTCTCGCAGAGAATTCATCATGGATTCCGCTGTCGCCAGCCCACAATCAACGATCCCACCAAGTCAACGGAGACGTTCGCTCCTCGAGCTTTCCGAAAAGCTCCGGGAGCTGGCCGACATGCAGGTCAAGCCAGAAATGGAAGACGTGGAAAGCGTGCCTGAGGTATGAATTGGACCGTCATCACGATAGAGGCTCTCTAACAAAATAGTTCCACAACTTTATCTTCCAGCTCTGCCAAGAGGAGCCGGACTTTGCGCAGGCCATCGCTGAAGCAATATGGAAATATATTCCAGACCTGTCTCCTCGCCCACCATTGAAACGAAAACGAAGACAAGATCCATCCTATCGGCCGAGTTACGCGATGCAGTCCGCTCCGAGCAAAAAGCGACCTACCGCCGACCAAATTGCACCTGATCGGCCTATGACTCCGGAAAGCGAAAATTCGGAAATACTAGGTTCCATGATTGACACCGATGGAGTCCAACCCACAGCACAACTTGCGAGCAAGCCAAACGCTCACTCAATAACGCCTGCCATGAATGAAGAAAATGCCGCCAAAAGCGAGACCGTTCACTGTAGCACAATGCCGATATCCCCCAATAGGGAGCGGACAGAATCGCCATCTGTACCTGATCCTACCGAGAGTGTGTCATTTCTGGATATGGTCCACCAGATGGTCGACATCGTGCACCTGCTCAACAGGTATCAAACCGACCTGCCATGCAAGGTCCATCAAAGGATCCTGCAAAGTCTTCACACGGAGCCGATCATGGACTCCACTGCCTATCAATGGTCGGACGGGAGGATGTGGATGGAGGTGCTGGAGAGGGGATCTGCCACAAATCGGCGGTGTTCTGTACTCAACATGCTGGAATATATAGGCGCATCGAAGTGGTATGATGAGCAGATTGAACACGCAAAGCGCACAATCTGTACTATGGAAAACAAACCTATGGGCAACAAGGGAGCAGCAACACATGTGCTAGACTGCATCATTCAAAACCATAGCTCACTGAGTAGAAAGGCCATTACCAACCAGTGCTCCAGGGGGAAGAGATTGCGCGAGCTTGTCGAACAGATGGGACTAGGGATTCTGATTAGTCCCAAGATTTGGTAAGTTTCAACAAACTAGTATAATTTCTATGCTTATTATGTAATCAGGGATTATACGAAGAGAACAGGACCTCAGTTCAGCCAGCTAGTCCAAGACGTCAAGGCAGATACACGACGATTGGCACTGTTTCAAATTCTTACTCCACAGGTGGAACGATTGGTCTACCACGGCTGCACGGATCCAGAAGCATTGTACGAAGCTTTAAGAGAGAGTAGGCTTGTCTCCGAGAATGAATTGCAAGAGATGAAAGCAAAACATCAATCAGAACTTGTGAGTCTCCAGCCACTTTTATGAAATTAGGGTTGACTAACAATCTCAGGGCTCATCTTCTGCAGTCACTGTAAGCAACGCGGTCGACCAACTAACCCATCAGGTCAGCACACAATTGTTCAACAAGCGAAAACTAGATGCAGATGATACGATCTCAGTCAATGGAAGTGTGGAGCTCTCGACCGACTTCTTCGAGCGACTCCGGCCAGGGAAATGGCTTGATTCTTGGGCTCTCATGGCAGCTATGCAGATTTCAGACCGGCCAGATTTTGTCAGATTTGGCGAGAGCATACCGCTGGACAGCATCGTAACACGTCGTCAGATACGACCGATCGAGCAGCCCTTCAAGGCGTGGGCGGGAAAAATCGAAATGTTCCGGAGAGAAAACAAAAGCGGCACGCCTCTCATCTTCTACTGTCCCGTCAATCACACAAGTTCACATTTTACGCTGCTGGAAATCAACGACGGTGAAAAAGCCATTCGTCACTATGACTCACTAGCGCCACAAACCGCTAAAAATGGCACGAAGAAGACACGCATCGCAGCTTTGGTCGAGGTCAGTCTCTCTGTATGCGAGTGAATGCATTTGCTGATGATGACATAGGAGGAATTTGGCGATCTAGGGTACAAATATACGGAAGCGGTAAGCGTCTCACGTTCATTGATGTTGTAGATTCATCACCACTGACCTGTGTAGCCGACACCGCAACAGCGCGATGGCTGGAGCTGTGGCACTCGAGTAGTCTGGAGCTTCAGACGACTAGCCAATGGATTGGATATTGGGTCATGGGAGACCGTGCTGAGCTCTGAGGATATGAACATGGAGATCGTAAGCGGGCTCCAAGCATCTGTTAAGTCGCACGCTATGGAGAAATATAGCCGGCGCCGCAAAGTGAAGTGAGGGTAACTGAATTAGACGGATTTGGCATCTCCACAGATCTCTCCCACGGCCGATTTACTTACCGGGTGGCTTACCGGAGAGAAATGATGTAGCAGGAAATTAAATATTCAATTAGTTATGTGCTGCCAAACAATGAATAACGCCAGTCTGTCCAGTCTCGCCATTGTCGATTCGATGCGGCCCCATGCAGTTCCTTGCTCGTACCCATCGGGCCCCATTCGTCTGTAATCGTCCGTAATCGCTTCATTAAGTGGGACATGTATGTCTTTGGCGGCTGGCTTTGTTCAGTAGGACGGCATGGACTTATCAACGTTCGAAAACGAGAATATCGCAAGATGAGATACTAAGATGGCTTGAATGGATTGAAAGCATGGGAATTTGCTTCTCGGTTGCCGTCTTGTTATGACGGCTTTTATTTAATCGTCCCCATTCACCCTTATTCGTCCGTAATCGTCAAGCGCAAGGGCTGAAACGATCGACAGGCGTCTAGGCCGGAAATGCGATGACTCATATGTATCTTTTCCATTCCATCGAGCGTTCATTAGAAGTGATGGGTGAAATTATTGATGGGTAGAAATTTATTGATGGCAGATTGTTATTATGAACAATATGGTCTGTCTCCAATCCAAGAATTGTAGGCTGAAATCTTCTCAGCGCAGGAGCAAGATGATTTAATGATATTTGTTGCTGCCCTTCAGTAGCTGCTGTGACGGCAGCCAAATCGAATGATATTGAATCTATCGAGTACTTACTATGTACGAAGTTTTATTCGCCAGAGCATCGGGAGGCTAGTTGGCCTCATAATTGCCTGATAGCGCTATATAGGCTTGGTTGAACATGGTAAGTCCTGCTGTCCAAGTCGGCTACCCTCTTTCTGATCTTGCCTACCCGCCTACTCTGACCACTCCGCATACTCTGACCACTCCACATACTCTGACCACTCCGCGTATTCTGAACACTCCACATACTCTTTCTACGTACTCTCGATGCTCTGCCCATTTCACCTGCACAAATAATCTAATCCTACTCTGTCTACTCCGCCTACTCCGTTCACTCCATATACTCCGGAAAACCATCAGAACGCAAAGAGATACTACCAGTGTGACGGCAGCCAAATCGAATGATATTGAGAATCTCTCGAGTACTATGTACGAAAAGAAACAGCATGGAGAAGGAAAGAAGAAGAACAGCCCCCCAGCATGGCGTTGAGCCTTTACAAAGGCACGGATGCCAATAGGATAAACAGAGCAAACAGGACAAACAGGTAGGAACAGTAGGAACGGTAGGAAAGGTAGGAATATCTAGGGTTTCCTCCGCCAGAGCCCTGCCACGTGACCCCTGCCTCAGGCCTCAACCGGCCGTGCCTACGTGCGTGCCGTGACATTTACAAGCATTCATCCTACCTCCAACCCAACACATCATTATCGTAACGAAGTGATGAACATACATTCCGACCGCAACTTAATGCACGGCCACATATGCTAGCGCAGTGGACCAGCCGACACAGGTGCCCCAGGGTTCAGCTAGACGACGTGGCATCGCTGACCAGGCTCTCCCGAACATGATGACGGATCAGAATGTTGTCATCCACGTAACTGCCTTTAGTGCGTAGGGCATAAACTTTGGCGTCGGGATCCAGCTGTCCCGAGCGCAAGATACGTCCACCCACTTGTATTTCGTCGGTGTGGCGATCAAGGGGTTCCACGATGACCATGGTGCTTGCGCGTGGGAGATTGTAACCAGTCCCGATGACCTGCGCGGTGGAGATGAGGATGAGATGTTTCGATCTGTCGTTGTATTCCTCCTCATCGTTGAACTCACGGATGATCAACGTCCTATTGGGCGTGGTGGCATCGACGAGGATCGGATTAGTATCAGGATGCTTTTGGCTCACGTACTACGCGCGATCAGTTAGTAAACCGTCAAGGTATTTCCGCAGACATGGGGAGGTAAAACACTTGCCTCATGAAATGCCATTGCTACGCATGGAAATTGTGCCACAAGAATCATCTTCCTTCGACCGCCGTTGTGCTGTGGAACGCGACTCACACCAAGACGGGTGCGTATGGTCTTGCTTAGCCATGTAAACTTCCAGCATGAAGCAGTATGTTTTCCAAGCACTTCAGATATAAGTCGCTTTCCGCTTGCCATAACAGACTTCATGTCCTCTTGAGTGAGCGCTAGGTCATCGTAGAGGGTAACGAACGGCAAGGAACCGCTTATACGGGCTCTCTGCCCATGCTTGGAGAATTTGAGCACCGTGGCCTTGGATTTATTTGTTTGCTTTTCCAGTGCCTCCTTGATATCACCCGCTACAGCCGCTTCAATTTTTGCCACTCGGTTCTTGAGCACATCGTCGAGTTGAGGTTCACCCTCCACGTCTTCGATGATAATCTCTGGCATCGACTTGCAGGGCTTTCGGGGCACGTCTAGGATACTCGCTGTCATTCGATCCGGCCACATGCACTTTTCATGCCGCATAATGACGACCATTTTCATGAAGTGGCGGAGGGTTTTGACTGTCTCGTCGTAGTTAGCCCTATGCCCTTCATGAAGCCTCCCTGAACCCTTGGCGTCCATGTAGGTCTTGAATGTTTTATTCAGATTCATGAAAACCTCTGAGTTGTACCATCGGAGCGACTCGTCTTGGTCCCACTTTTTGCATCGTCCATTGTAACCAGAGGCAGCATCCCCGCGAAACGCAGCACAGTAGCCGGCCATGTCTTGTGGACCTGTTTGCACAAAGGTCGCGCTCAACGCCCAGATATAAGGCCGCCTTGGTAATTGCTGTCCCAAGGTACACAGTATCCGGATCTGGTTTGATGTTGTCGACTTCTCCTTGTGACACTCATCAATGATCACCGAACCAATCTCCCCCATATAGCTTTCGCGATGAACCGTGCCAGAAGCCCCGCGCCGTACTTGCGTGTGCCACTTCTTCGTGAATGCCTGGTTGACGTGCGACCCGTAACTACCTGAAGTAGTTAGAATGACGAGCTGATGTAGGCAAGGAGATGGCTTGGCGTCTGGCCATAGAGGATGATCGGTTTTATCCATAACAGCTCGCACTGTCGTTTTCCAGGCAGTGACCAACTTATCCATGTTTGTAGCCTGGAAGTGACGATGCTCCATGACCTCCTGCACGGTCGGGATCTCAACGGAATAAACCTTGTCATCATACTCCGCAGTGTAGTTCCGCTTTATATTTGTGTGTCCAGATACCAGTTTGGGCCGCGTGTCTTTAGGCAATTTATCGACATCTATGAACTTCAACCATTCATAGACCCAGTTCTCCAGCAGACCCTTTGGCGTGAGAATCAGCGTCGCTCCGCGCATAGAGCGGAACCTTCTGATGATACTCCCGGGTGTACACACACATTGTATCGGCCATAACTCGGCAGAGGGGCAGCAAGCACCATCTTTGGCGCCCCTTGGAAGATGATCACGTTTGCCAGGGTTCTCATCGGCCCACTCATTGCGTACACTGGCCATATTTGCAGCAATCCAGCAGCGGAGGACGAGGTATGCATAGACAGTGCAAGTCTACCCGGAAATCATTAGTATTCTCCAAGGCATTTCGACTGGGTGGGGTAGAGGGTGACACACTTTTCCAAATCCTACTCTATCCCCCAGAAAACCACCATGGACCGCTGAATTTTCCTGCTTAAGCATTTCCAACGCACCAAGGACTTGGTAAGGACGCAATCCAACCCTGAGGCCAGGGATAGAATAGCACGTATCAGCGTCCGCAAGCTGTGCCTCAGGCACCTTAAGGAATAGACAGAGCTCCTGATAGTTCTCCCGTGTCATCCTGTCGAGGTCGGTTTGAGCTCTCAGTTTCCTAATCCTATAGCATTGTGTCAGCATTCCGTATTATATCCTGATGGTCAAATATGTTTGGTTGACTTACTCTGGCGATGTCTCCTCGTCGTCGTTATCCTCTAACCCAATATCATTTTCATCATTTTCGGCATGGTCTTCCTCAATATCATCAATATCCTCAAGCTCCTCGTCATCACCGTCATCACCGTCATCATCGATGTATATGTAATCACCATTATCACCCACATCGTCTTGTAGAGCTTCCTTGTCCCCTCGTGGTTGGCTTGTGGACACCTTGTCCCCCCCAGGCCCAACGATATGGCTAGGGTTCGCCGGTGGTACAGTACTTTCTGAAGGCTTTGGGGAGGCGGCGGTTGTATTGCCGCCATGGTCAATTGGCGGTTGGCTCGTGGGAGTCTTGCTGCGGTGAGGCTCATTGACATGGCTAGGGTTCGCCGGTGGTGCAGTACTCTCTGAGGGCTTTGGGGCGGCGGTGGTTGTATTGCGGCTAGTGTCCTCTGGCGGTTGGCTCGTGGACTCCTCGTTCCCCTCAGGCCCATCGATATGCATAGGGTCCTCCGGTGGTACAGTACTCTCTGGGGGATTTGTGTCGGTCGGTTCTGTACTGCTGCCCTTGTCCCCTTGCGGTTGGCTCGTGGACTCCTTGCCACCCCCAGCCTCACCACCGTCATTGTTGCCAGGGTCGGACGTGGTAAGCGTCTCCATCTCCTTATGAAGGGTGTCACGTTTCTGCATGGTAAAGAGAAGCTGGGCTGGGCGAGCAAGCCATCCTATATTCGTCGCACTGTTATAGTTAACCCCGTCGATGATGGATTCTTCTATCACGGCGTGGAATATGCCCTCGCTGGTGATTGACTGCATGCCATTGCGTGTCTGAGACCTCAGAGTGTCTCGGTCAACGTCCCGCATTTGCTCGGTGGACATAATTTGCTCAATCCACCGGTCCATTGAGATATCCCGAGTACGCACGTAATCGTCATCCACTAGGTGGTCAGTCAAGGTGCCAGCCATGCAACTCACACGAGTCTCCTTGTCGTTCCCCACCTGGCAACATATTTTCGCTTCTCGGTGGATGAGGATACCTCGATAGGGACCAGTCCGCGGCCGCTTAGGACCAGATGGGCCTGGTGCCTCTAATGGCTTCTCTCTTTTCCTCTTCTCATCCTTCTTCCTACGCCTAATCTTGACAAGGTCGCAGGCAGTGCGATACAACTCCTGCCAGACGCCATCACTAAGTCTCAGCTTCTGGCGGATGGCGGATGGAGTCTCAAGGTCCTTGATCGCCTTCAGTTCCTGCAGTAGGTAGTTGTCGTTGCAATATCGCAGCGTCGTCAACCTGGGGTTCCCAGCCACTCGCTCTTCTATGAACTTGGTGAGGTTATTGATTTCGTCTTCAATGTCACCCAGACCAATCTCATCGTCCTCGCCCAGGTGTTGCGCAATTTCCTTGACACATTGACCTTTTGTCCATGCTCGAGGCATGATGACCTGTCATGACGAATACCAGGTTACCATCGTTGTTCAACGCGATATGGTGGCAGCGACAATACAGCGAGGGGCAACTTACTAATCTGGTCGTATGTGACGCTGGAATAGTCTAGTTATGGTGGTATTTCGTGAATAGAGCGTGTGTTGAGCACATGCGCTTGCCAGTTATCGAGGATGATTCGCTAGAGAGTCAAAGAGATCAAGGGGATGAGACAGAGGAGATTGAAAGGTGCGAGTTGAAGGAAGCGGAGGAGGGGTAATAAGTGAACGAAAGGAGAGAAAAGAGAGAGAAGACGGGAAAGAAAGAAAAGGTGTTGTGGGTGACTCGGTAGGTGAAGGCGAGCGCGACAAATTTATACAGGAATCCCCGTCCGTTTGAGGGCCCCACTCATAACGCGCCTCTACAAGAGTCTACACATCTTCATAGCGGCTCTTACGGCAATTGAGATTGCTGTGACCAGGCATGTCGATATGCAGTCGCAGTTCTGACTGGTGAGTCATAAAGGGCTCTTCAAGAGTAGCAGATAATGGGAGCTTTTGAGACATCGCTTCGTCCGGCGAGTCATAAAGTGAAGTTTACAAGGAGTCTCTGAGACATCGCTTTGTCCGGCGAGCCATGCATGGAACGGTGAATGAAACGTGAGGCTTTTCATACCTGAGACGTAGACCTCCCCGCAAAACACAGTGCATTACTCTATTGCCGTGACCATGACATACACCGAATAACCAAAAGACGATGGCCCAGGCGAGTGTGAATTGACTGTTGCTAAGCTGCCATACGTGCTATCCCTGGGCCTGGCCCCGTCAGAGCAGATCGTCTTGTGTGTAGATAAGTCGTTGCCATCGACGGTGAGGCAGTTGCTGCAGCATTGCCAGTCTGTTCGAGGTTGCCACGACCTTCATCCTCGCAGTGCGCAAACATTGAAGTTGATAACTGGTCAAGATGGTGTGTGCTGTTGAATGAGCAGGGTTCAAGTTGAGCCTGTTAGCCTGATTAGAGAAACCTGAACCCATCAACAGTCACTTACCATCATGCTCCTCCATCACCCGAGGCATGCTCATATATCCATTCAAGCGTATCCATTGCAGACTCGAATAAGGGAGCAAGCTGTTCTGCATAGAGGCCGACCGCGCACGTAGGTAGGTGAAGTGCCGGAAGGAAGTTGGTGAAATTCTCGAAATCTGGATTCGCGCCGCTATTCTATTTGCGGTATGTAATCCACCAACCACGGGCATTGCCGTGATTCGCTGAGGATCACATCGTGGGCCAGAATGGGTTTAGGCCAAGGCGCACTCTCTCTTCTAGGTCCACGCTATCCACTCCACCTACTCCGCCTATTCCACCTATCCCGCCTACTTCGCCTACTTCACCTACTCCATCTACTCTGTACAGCGCTCCCAATCCGTGGTCCCATACCCAGAGGTTTTCTGCTTAATTAAACAAGAATATGATGTGGAAAGGTCCTACGTAGAAGAATTTTGTATATCGCATTCATCAATGTACCCACACCGTCGAATATCCTGCTTCTCACCAGTCCCAATACCATCCCTCCCAGATGCCATCAGAGCGGCATATATATTGTGAGTAAGAACTTGTTGTCTGCATTATCTTCAGCGGACTCTGTTCTGCTGCCAATTTTAGTCTTCACTTATACCACCCTCCAAGATCCGATCGACTCTTCGCAGTGGCGGCCTTGTGGGATTGTGGTGTCAGGGTGCGGGGACAGGCAGTACAGGGAGGATCATAAGTTGGTTCAGATTACTGCAGTCAGGTTATCTCGACAGTACAGGTACAGGTCAGATACAGGACGCAGCTCGAGGAGCTACAAAATCTCTACAGATAGGACGGGCTTATATACGGGGCTCGGATGCAAACAGAACAAACGGAGTAAACAGGACAAACAGGCAGAACGGCAGAAACACGCGGAGTGGTAAGAATAGACGGAACGGGAACAGTAGGAACTTTAGGAATGGTAGGAACAGTAGGAACGGCAGGAACAGTAGGAACGGCAGGAACAGTAGGAACGGCAGGAACAGTAGGAACGGCAGGAACAGTCGAGACAGGTCGAGACGACAGGAACGGGCGGGACGCTGGCACCGTGACATGTGGGGCGAAAACACTGACGTCAAGCGCAATGGCTGAAACGATCGACAGGCTCTAGGCCGGAAATGCGATGACTCATATCTTTTCCATTCCATCGAGCGTTCATTAGAAGTGATGGGTGAAATTATTGATGGGTAGAAATTTATTGATGGTAGATTATTATTATGAACAATATGGTCTGTCTCCAATCCAAGAATTGTAGGCTGAAATCTTCTCAGCGCAGGAGCAAGTTGTTGCTGCCCTTCAGTTGTGACGGCAGCCAAATCAAATGATATTGAGAATCTATTGAGTACAGACAGATTCGAAACCTCCTTCATATTGAATACTCTCTTTGTTTTATTTGCCCCGCTGCCAAGGCACTCTAGTTGCCTTCAGTATTTTTCATGTTTCATTAATTGTGTTTTGTTTTGTTTATAACCTATTATAAACCGCTAATCCTTTTCACGTTAGTTTAGCTGTGGAACAGAGTATGTTTTGTCATTTACAAGATAGAACATGAATGATTCAATACATTTTACCGTACGCACAGTATTGAACTAACTACTTCTAGTTTAAACTACAATTCTTTTCCCAATAAGTGGGGTGGAATTGAAGTACAAAGAGTGTTGTAGTGAAGCATGTTTCGGGTTTTGTACTTCATTTTGAACGATTTCGAAACCTCCTTCATTCTTTTTACACACTCTCGATTTAATTCTGCCCCGCCCTGCCAAGATGCTCTAACCGTAGTTAGTTAATGTCATAATTTCTGTCACCGAATGCGTTTTGAAATGGCTATTTAATTACAATACCGAACAACATGACCTTCCAAGGCTCGGGGGGGGATTCATCAGCCGCGCATAGTGGGGATAAACATCATGCGTTTGCCCGGTTTATTGAATCATGTTCATTTATTAATTCGTTTTGTTACGAGATAAGACCAAAAGTATCACATGATATGAAATATCTGGCCAGCCAGGTATCCAACCCCCGGGGATCTTTGCACATCAAAAATCTCAGATAAAATCAACATGATTTGGGGAAAGTGGAGTAAGCTAACCAAAACACAACGACAATGATTGACTTGCACGCTAAATTTCTTCACCACCCTGATGATATTCCTCGATCCAGAACTTTATGTCACGCGCATACTGTTTCGCCAAGCCCTCTATAATATCATGGCCATCGAAAACCTTGTGGCCCTCTCTATAGAGTAAGTCAAGATCAAGGCCTTTTTGCAAGGCGATAACGTTACAGCGGTGGAAGCCGTCCTTCCAAGTGTCACTGACCGCTTGAGATATTTTGTACTCTGTGTAATCAGTGACAGCCTGATCCAGGAATCCACGCACATTCAAACGATCTGTTGAGCTGGACCTTGTTGGTGGCGCAGAGGTAGATACACTATCTGAGGCCATTTGATGAGTGACTGATGAAGAATGTGTAGGTAAAATGTTTGTAATTTTAATTCGTGGATGAGAGGCAGCTCGATGGTAAGAAGGTTTTGGGTGATTTTGCCGTTGCTCCTCCGCTTCCAATATATCTTTGCGGATGAAGTCTGGGACATCTTCATGACTCAGTATTTTGCCACCTTGCTCCACATATTGAACTATCTCTTTCAAACGGTTGGGGGTGAGTTTGTGATGTATTTTGTCCTTCGGATCACGCCAACAATGGGGGCCTAAGCGACACGGTGGACCTGGACATCGCATCAAGTTATACACATCCTTCCAGGGAGAAGGCGCCCCTAAGGAATCCTCCTCGGCATATATCTGTGCATCTCGCTCCGCTAACATACGCCCAGTAGCTGAAGACGCTCCTCTTTTATTGACTCGTCCTCGGTGATTGGCCGATACCTGATTATTACTACGGCTGTAGTTGATGGTAATATGGACCAGCAGCTCCCTACTGGACAGCGATTCAGCCCATTTGGATAGTTGGGTCTCTATGACATACCATTCAATTTTGAGTTTATCGAATCGCTTGATCAATTTTTTGTTTTTATACCCACGTTCATCCACGGAAACGATGATGTTTGTGTCCTCAATTTTTAGGACTCTATCCGGAAATTTGTTCACCAGAGCCTCATCTATCTTTGGCTTGAGAAATGACTCCCAGTACTTTCTTGGTCTCATCGAATCTTGTTCTGTCTCGTGTAACACTTGACGCTTGTTTACCATGACCTTCCACTCGACCGCATAAGGGATACCAAAGTTATCTGACTGAAGAAGTGGAGGGGTAAAGGACTGCGGCGGTGACACGGCTTGAGACTGGATTTGATCAGTGGATGAGATATTCGACGCAGCCGAACTGAGAAAGCCAGGTGTTGGTGCCTGCCACGCTGAGAGGCCATCTTCCGTGTGCCACGGGCTGAAGTCATTCCAGGGCTCTCCAGGATCATATGACGCTTCGCGGGGATCGAAGTTATTGTGGACCATTTTTTTATTTTCCTAAAGTTGCACAACATCTTGTCAGCTTGAGCTTGCACAACACAAAGAAAGGTAGTCATGACACATGTATCTCTTCGAGGTTTGAGTCCACTTACCAGACCCTATTAAAAGCTGGAGAATACCAGGTGCTGTAGTCCAAAAGAGACTTCAGTCGGATCACTAATCTCGTGGCCCGCCAAACAGACACTCGAGCTTGCCAATAGACAACAGTGCTGTCCATCACCAGTGTCACAGGGACTTTCTTTTGACTTGACTCTGCCAAGCCTCATGATCAACGCTAGCCCAGGTACCTCAACCTCATTGGTTAGGAATGTTCTAGCAAAACTCACCATTATCACGTGATTGTACGGTCGTACATCAATTATAAACGGGCATAACGCGAGCAAAATCTCATTACAGTAAACTAACTCTATCAACATAGCAGGTAAATGTCTCTGATCCAGTTTCAAGAAGTTGCACGAGATATTTGTGCTTCAAAGCTAATTTGGCGGGGTACAGCAAGCGGATCTACAATGGTAGGGCAATGCGGGAGGCTGATCTTCTAGCCTGTTTGGGAGCAGCCTCAGACTATGACGCAATGCGCCAACTAAGGAAGACCACTCTGCAATTGGCTTCTGGTCTCCCAATAAATCACTGATTCTTCCTAACAACGTACTCTAAATGTCAAACAGGCGGTTCTCGATGAGTGGAGGATCTTCAACCTCAATGCCAGCATGCCTGAAATGCCCTTCTGCGCTTTCTTTCTTGGAACCAACCATACCCACACACCAATCTAAAAAGGTGTCAAATCCTTGATCTGGATCATTCTCATATATGCTCCATTTCCTCTTAATGAAAGCCTTGAGCTCTGCGAACATCTCTTCAATCGGATTGAGATCTGGGGAGTAGGGTGGCAAATATACTAACTTCACCCCTGCCTCTGAACACAGCTGTTGGAGCCGAGCTGTACGGTGGAACGATGCGTTATCCATCACCAGGACGGATTTCGGGCCTGGGTATCTATTGCAGTGTTGCAGGAGCTGCTCCACGAAGGCTTCAAAGGCTGCAGCATCCGTGGACCCTTGGAACACACGGGCAAGAATGATTCCATCTTGAGAATATGCAGGTAAAATCTGATACCTTTGCTCTCTTCGAAAGCGAGAAATCTGGACTGGTGTCACACCAATAGGTGACCAGGCTGTGCGTCGGAAGCCAATCCGTCTATCACATCCCGATTCGTCAACATATATCAGATGATAGGAACGATATTCGGATAGGCGATGGAGGTAAAAATCTCGCAGATCGGCGTTTCGCTCTTTGGCCACTTGGCGAGATACTTTCCTAGACCAACCAGCTTTAGCCAAAGCCCGTTGAATACTGGATGTTGAGACAAGAATCTCGAATTCATCCCATAAGAAAACCACCATCTCATCCAAGTATAGTTCCGGTCTATCCAGCAACTGGCTACAGAGCGCCGCCAACATCGGTGTAGTTATCGAAGGCGGCCGTCCTCCACGATTTGCAGGAGCTCTTGTTGTGCCAAAGTATCGCAGATTTGACCGAATATTCATAACAGATCGTTCACTACAGTTCGCCGCTTTTGTAATTTCAGGCGTTCTGTTCCCACCTTGGATCATACCACGGATCAACTCATGCTGCCAGTCTGCTAGATGGGGTGCCATGCCTGCAGCAAATAAACTCATGTGAAATTCAGTGTTCCGTCAAGCTCCAGGGGACACCACGTGGTGGAACATCATGTGATGTGCCATACTCTATTGGGACAATACTCAAGATCGGGCCACGTTTCCTGTCGATCAGAGTCGATAAGGTTCTCTCCCGGAACTAGTAAACAGTCAAAGAGACATGACGAACTATAATTCTCACTAGACCTAAAATAGAAAGCGACGCGAATCCGTCCGGGTGGAGGGCTCACGTGATGGTCGCATTATTGACGTGTCTACATCCAAAACCAATCAATACTGACGGTCCAGTCTCAGCCTTATGGCCCGCTTGAGTCACCTCAATTTCCAGAGAATGCTCGGTTGAAGTTGCGGGCCAACCTGACAACCGTCTCTTGTTATACGAAAGAAGTTAAGTCAAACAGCTTGTTTTCTGTGAGTATTTTGCGGAAATGCCTCCACAGTCCAGGGATGAGTTCGAAATCGCGATAATCTGTGCCCTTCCTCTAGAGGCCAACGCGGTGGAGACGTTATTCGATGAGCACTACGATAAACCGGGCCACACATATGGCAAGCACGTGGGCGATGCCAACAGCTACATCACGGGAAGAATCCACAATCATGATGTCGTGTTGGCCTATATGCCGGGTATGGGAAATCGGAGGTCTGCCGGCGTTGCTCGTGGCTTGCTCGCTAGTTTTACGGAAATCAAGCTTACCCTACTTGTCGGAATTTGCGGCGGAGTACCATACGCATCTGATGGCACGGAGATTTTTCTAGGCGATATCATTATCGGTGATAGTGTGATTGAGTATGATTATGGCAGACAGTACCCGCACGGGTTCGAGCGGAAAAGCGGTGTCAAGGAGACACTTGCATCACCCAATCAAGAAATCCAGTCCTTCCTAACCCGCTTACGAGGTCGCCGACTGAATGACCAAGTACAGGGACATACTGTGCAATACCTGCAAATCCTGCAGGAAATGGACGGCAAAGCGTGGAGTTATCCTGGTGTTTCACATGATACGTTATTCGAAGCCGCTTACCGCCATAAGCACTACCAACAACAATCTCCGATTGAGTGTATCTGTGCAGGCTGTCATTCGACCTTCGATTCAGTATGTGAGCAAGCATTGACGAGTGACTGCAAGAAGATTGGATGTGCAGGGCATGCAGTCCAACGGCGCCGATTAAACACGTATTGTCCAGCGCCATTTATTCATATTGGCACGATCGCATCAGCGAGCTCTGTGATGAAATCTGGTGAGCACCGAGATATACTAGCTGAAAAGGAGGGTGTGATTGGATTTGAGATGGAAGGTGCTGGAGTGTGGGATGTCCTGCCTTGTGTTATCATCAAAGGGGTTTGCGACTATGCAGATAGTCATAAGAATAAAACATGGCAAACCTATGCTGCAGCAACTGCAGCATCTTGCGCTAAGGGTTTCTTGGCATATTGGGAAGGCGGCTTTCAGTGTCAGCAAAGTAAGTTGATCTTTTTCTGGAAATTATACTTCATTAATGAGTTTCCAATGACGCCATATTTGCTTTTTGGTTCATTTAGATTCTTCAATGGACAGTAAATTGTTACCATTGTCTCAAAATCTCGTCAACCCTGACTGCAAAGCTTACAAAACACATATTGCTCCAGTATATCGACATCACACGCAACCTCCACAGGGACTCTATATGAACGAGGAGGATAATTTATTAGGCGGGGGACGGTTCGATACGCATCGAAACGCTTACGGCCTGAATAATAGTAGACATAACGACATCCACTACTGGTGCTCAACGTGTGGTACTGGAATGCATGACACTGAAGAATGTCCTTGGCTTGGGAAAGATTTGCGATGTTGGAAATGTGAGTCATAACTTTCTATTAGCCAGTCCGTCTGGTCATTTTCTGGTCATTAAAGCATTTAGCTAACGATTATAAGGCCACCAATTCGGACACTTTGCAGCCGAATGTAAACCACAACAGCCATGCAAAAATTGTAAATATCACATCATACACAGTAAGACTTGGTTTCATACTGATCTTTCAGGTCGTAGCAAGGGGCACTGGGCAAGGGAATGTCTCCATCCACATGGGTGTTATATATGTAAGTTGCTATCTCTATGGTTACGTATTACTTACATTAACCCTTTCAAGGTGGACAGTACGACCACTGGGCGAACGATTGCCGCTGGAAAGAAACACTGAAGTCTTGACGCCAATGTGAAAGCCGAGTGGAAAAAGCAGGCCTATCAACGAGCACTTATAGGCAGAAAGCGTTAGGTACTGACCGTACTGACACACTTACCAGCGCCAATTATCTGAAATCAGTGTTATGCGCCAGGAAACATGAGGAGACACAGGCTATGCATCAACAAGCACTCAGTTAGAGAGAAAGGGTAGGCTCAGTGCAGAAAAGCTACGAGAATCACGAGGCTTGAGCACAATAGTATATAGGTCAAAGAAGAACCCGTTCCAACTCGCTACTTGCATTTATATAAATTTGGGGGAAGTTATAGGAATGCAAGTTTATGTATGAATCTTTTCATACCAGTATCAAGGCGCAAAATTTACAATAATCCTTCTATTTGGTTACTCCTCTTATTCGCAAGTAGAGGTGACAGTCCCAAATTGCAATCAATTATATAGGTGAGATTATGATACTGTACTTACAGCAACATACAGCAACTTACTTAAGTAAACTGCTAGACATGGACAAGAACGCAGCAGTGGAAAGATCTACTTTAGAAACTGCTTTTGCTTGAAGCCTCGGATAGTTAAAAAACCCACGGGTCAACATCGGACCGACCACCTTGTTATTGTATAGGTATGTACCAAACATACTACTTATTACGCCAGTAAAAAGTAGAATACACTAGCTAGCCGTATTCACGCTAGGCTTACAATTAGTGTCTCCACAGGCGGGGCAGAATAAAACACAAAAGAGTGCAAAACAGTGAAGGAGGTTTCGAATGTCTCTGTACTATGTACGAGAAGAAACAGCATGGAGAAGGAAAGAAGAAGAATAGCCCCTCAGCATGGTGTTGAGGAATGATAGGAATGGATGCAAATAGGACAAACAGAGCAAACAGTGTCCGACAAACAGGTAGGAACAGTAGGAAAGGTAGGAAAGGTAGGAAAGGTAGGAACATCTAGGGTTTCCTCCGCCAGAGCCCTACCACGTGATCCCTGCCTCAGGCCTCAACTGGCCGTGTCTACGTGCGTGCCGTGACATCACTAGCTGCTGTGACGGCAGCCAAATCGAATGATATTGAATGAGGCTAGTTGGCCTGATAATTGCCTGATAGCGCTATATAGGCTTGGTTGAACATGGTAAGTCAAGTCGCCTACCCTGTTTGTGATCTTGCCTACCCTACTCGGACCACTCCGCATACTCTGACCACTCCAAAATACTATGCCGGAGTTGGGGTTTTGGACATGTGCAACTGGAAGTTGTGGCTATTTTTCCAAGTTTCGGAACGGCTGGAGTGGTGAGGAGGCGAGCGCGCCAAGCCAGCCTGATCCTGAATGCATCATGTTTGTCCGTGGTTGGTGTAGGCCATATCATGTACTGAGCTCTGAAAGTCCAGGTTCCATGCGATATTGGCCAGCACTACATTCAAGTAGCTGATATCTTGGCTCAGAATTGCACACTGACCAAATGGCCGTGCAACCTCCAATCCCGTAACTGGTTTTTATTCTTCTCTTTTAGCCCCGCAGTTTAGGCACTGCTTCGTTGTCTTGCGTCCTCGATCTGCACTAGTATCCAATGAACATCACTTGTCATGCAGAAAGACTAATTTCTCGCTAATCTTGTCAGTGTGTTGGCATTAGTCGACATACACCTCGCATCGAGAAGTTTCCTAACGCTGAACCCGGTCTAATTCTTTTCTCACCTACCACCCCAAGCAAAAATTACCTCCTACATCGCTCAAACTCTGTGGATTTGATAAAGCATGGCGTCTTATAAAGACCGCCTTCATTTCTCAAAGTATCCAGGTCATCCTACCTTAGCCGCGAGAGTGCTGACATAAACATAGGATGTTCAAAGTTCCCACGATCCAAGCTATTGCCGGGCGTGAGAGGACTGTTTACCACGTCCATCCTCATGCCTTATCATCGTGTGGCTCTGCAGCATTCAAAGCCCGCACTGGTGAGGCGTGGATAAACGGAACCAGTGAAGTCATCGACTGGACAGATTTCGATGAGCAGACCATCGAATGCTTCTTATGCTGGCTGTATACCGATGATTATGATGTGCTAGGAGCAGCTGACACTGTGAATGGTGAACATAGGCGTGAAAATAACGAGAAAGGTAGAGCTCATGTTGCGATGAACATAATTGACTGTCTGGGCTCATAAGGACTTTAGATAATGATGACGACTCCACGGCTTCTACCAAAACAGAGTCGCCTGTGCCAGGCACGGCGATGAACAGTAAATCTTACGAAGAACGACCACTGACCCCCTTGAGCCGGTGTATTCCAGTCGGTCTACCCGCTGAGACTGTGCAAACTGCTGCAGCCACCTTTGCCCAGACAGAGTTTCACGATTGTGATGAGCTCCTTGGTGATGCTGTTCTCATGCATGCTAAGATATACTGCTTTGCGCATAGATTCTTGATATTGCGACTCGAAGTACTGGCTTTACAACGCCTGACACAAGTTCTTCTTACGAACAATAATTCGAGAGATCCTTTTTTTTCGCGCCTAGCAGATGTAATCCATTTAGTCTACGAATCAACTCCGAAGGCAACACATTTCGATGACCCAGCCCGAAAATTGCTTTCCCAGTATGTTGCTCTAAATTTCACCTCAGTCCCCACTGAGAGTCTTGAAACGCTCGTCTCCGGGGGAGGGGAATTCATGGTCGATGTCGCACAAAAACTGGCTCATCGTATAGCAACAAGCGGTAGATCCACTGATTTGTTGGAAGAGTACATTGGCGAACTTGAGACCAAAGTCAACGCACTGGAGCTAGAAGGTGAAAAGCAAAGAAGCTTGTTGGAAAAGTCTGAGAAGGAAATACGAGAGTGGGAGAGCTGGAATCGAGGAATCTCTGGAAAGTATAAAAAGGCGAGGAGGCTAGCATCGCCATTTGGTTTCGATGAATCGCTAAATTAAAAAATGAAATTACTTATGTCTCACCAGTCAATGGCATCAACTTCTACGCAAGCCCAATTCAGGTTAAGGTCGAATAACCCACTTCAGGGAACCTAATAGTGTCCCCAAAGAGAAATCAATAGTGTGAATAGTGAGAAAGTGAGGTTAATTTCTGGGGAACTGTGATGTGAAGCTAGCTCGCCAATCTACAGGAACAGAAATGATATGTGAGAGATCCTCAATGTATGGTACTGAAGGATTGTCTCAAGACAATTTTCTTGAGACAAAGAGTATGGAAGGGTGGGTCCGAGGCCTGTTAACTGATCATGGAGGAATCCTAAGAGCCAATAAGTCTCCTCCGATAACTCCCAGTTTAGAGAGATATCCCATTCTAGTGTCACCGCTGATGTCCGATTGACCGCAATCACAGAATCTCCCCAGTTCAGTCATCCCCTACCTGCATCAACCATTCTGTGAGGAACATATATGCCGAGATAGGAATTTCCACCACGATCCATATACTCAAGCTGATATGGCATATCGCAATTTAAGGACTTGCAGGCCATATAATAATCATTCCAGTATTCCATAGCACGTTCCTGGTATTCCTCAACACGATATGTGACTAAAGTACCGTCATCGTCATGCTCATCCTCTACCAGGACGACAGTCCGCAGAGCAGGCAGGATTGACAGGGGTGGGCAAGAAGATGAGTCCCCCGACCCTTCCCACCAGTCCCATTCTGTATCTTCAACAAGAAGATTCCTAAAACAATGAATGGAAGTCTGATAGGAAGATTGCAGCTCCTCAAGGCGTTCCGTATCGTCTGCGATATCGCTGCTTAACCAGAGAAGGTCTTGATGGGGATTGAAGTAGAACGAGCATTCTGGCAAGTCTGGATGTTGGATCAAGACATATGTCTTGAGTGTGTGCAAGCGGGATTCTTGATGTATATGGAGAGCGATTGGAAATGGACATTTCTCCAATGGGGACGGTGTTTCCATAGGTCTTGAACTGAAATCCGACTGCAGGAGTGTATTGAGAGAGCTAAGAGGACGAAATATCGTGAAATCATAGTAGTCATTGTCATCAAATTTGTCACGGCTTGCAGCTTCAACAACCTGTGCCGCAGGCCATGTATATTCCCAGATCATCAACCGGATTTCTAGGGGAAGAGATGTGAAGCGAAATGCGGGAGAAGATTTCGATTGATTCAATTTTGCGCGTTTACGAACGGGTTCGTCTTGATCAGAGAGTGCCATGCTGACATCTCGGGGTGAGGTTAGCAGCGGGTTATAATTGTAGTTCGAGATTTTTGTACAGAGTGTCTTAGATTCTGCAAAGCTCAACTGCGCGGCGCGAAAGAAAATATGTAAGGTAGTTTGGAATCTTAGAGAGTAATTGCTAGAAAGAAGTTCTGTGGGGAGAGCCGGTTAAGATTGGAATACCCAGGTCACATGATCAAGTATTATATCAGCGGAGAAGATGTGGCCAGAATTGAAAGTGCGGGGATTCTGCCAAAAGACTACATAGTAGGGTTCAGCCCCTCTGCTTAGTCTCCGTAGACATGGGACCCGGCTGCCGAGACGCGCTTTCTGCCCTATCGTAAACCGGTGCTAACCTTAGCGGTTACGGATAATCCTATTGTTCCGTTAACCTCATTCCATTGATTCCGTCGGTTTGGACTGTTTGCATCCTTCGGACAATCCCTTTTTCCGTTATATGCGGGCACTTTTGGCATGGAGCAGCTTTGGCATGGAGCATGTTTGGCATGGAGCATGTTTGGCATGGAGCATGTTTGGCATGGAGCATGTTTGGCATGAGACACTTTTGGCAGGTTGGCAAAGCCAGAAACAGCTTATGAGTTTGATTAAAATTTGCTTGGAGCAAGTTTGGCATGGAGCAGCTTTGGCATGGAGCAGCTTTGGCATGGAGCATGTCTGGCATGAGACACTTTTGGCAGTGTTGGCAAAGCCAGAAACAGCATGAGATTGACATTTGGCTTGGAGCACATTTGGCTTGGAGCACATTTGGCTTGGAGCATATTTGGCTTGGAGCACAGCTAGAGCGAAGCCAGAAACAGCTTATGAGATGTTATGCATGTCACGTGACTAACACTATACGTAGATCTAGCGCCGAGTTTCTCTTTTTTTTTGGCTTGCTTAGGACTTCATCTTGCTTAAACTAGCCTTGAGTGCAATGACCAATCGGCTGCTTCCTTGTGACATGTATTACATAACCCGGATAGAAAAGGCCTTTTGTGAAAGTCCATTTTAGTGAAAATTGAAAAGGCACCATTTGAGAAGCGCTGAACTTACTAAACCACACTTTGTCAACTATATAAACGACCATGATTTGTACAGGTATTCTACCCTACTCGATCACTTCTTTTCATATGTACAAATAAAATATGGCGAGCCAAAAGATTCGGACTTATTCCATGACTATGTTGCAGAAAAAGCATAGAAGACAGAAGCGAAACCGACGTGGGAGTACACTTCTAAAAAAGGCATATGAACTCAGCATTATAGCTGATGCTGAAGTTTTCCTTGGCATCAGATTTCGTGATACCGGTCGCATCAAGACATTTTGTGCAGATACTACTGGGATTTGGTCATCACATTTATCGCATCTGGTAAGCTTCCTCACCTTCTTGTCTGCAGGGCTAATTGTGATAGGATACATACTATCCTATCCCGGAACGTAAAACGCCTGATGATTTTTCGGGGAGCGTGAACACCAAGTTACAAGTCTTGGAGCAATAAACAGACACAGGACCGCTTGGAAAAATGTGTTCAAAATAGACTTTGAGCCCGCAAGCTCATAAGCGGATTGGAAGCATGTTATCCTTTTCTGTAATGAAAAATGTGACTTCCCCCAAAGCACGTAGCAAAGAAATACAACAAGATGTATGGTTAGTCTAGAATGCGTTATTCGTTATGTTTAACTTAAGCCGGTTTGGGTGACAGGGAGCGTGTCGACTGCAATGAATGTGTTTCGGTTGTGTTTGTACCGTTGAACGAGAAATAGGACTGCTCAGTTATACACTCTGACTCAGTACTCGATATTTCACAAACTGTACTGAAGCTTGTATTGACGGCGGTAGATTCAACGATGTTCTGAGCAGCCGTCTCGCTTGCTCGCCTGATGGCATCGTCTCGTTGCTCTTTTGCCCAGTCCCTACCATTCCGATACCAGGTTGCGCCTTCCCGAAATGCATTAGCATTAGCAGTCATGGACCATCCATTGATTTGTGTCATATGATATTCTGTCCGATCTGACGTAGCTGATTTTGAAGGATGACTGGTGAACATCTTTAAAGTGCCGTCATGGTATATGGAAGAGATTGTATAAGCATTATTATCAAATTCGGGTTCATCTTTGCCATACTCTCGAAGCGAGTGCATTCCCCTTGCCCCTAATGCACCATCATAGCAGGCCTGCCTTTTGGCTACTGACGCTGACCCATCAGGACCTTTCGCTGCTAGGAAGAAATTTGGTGCAATTGGAAGATCATGTTGTGTAGATGGTACAATTTGGCCTTCAAGTTCACTGCGTATCCGTCGATCAAGTTGCTCAGGGCGTGCTCCATGGTAACGATCAGGGTTTCCTGGGACTAATGTTCCATCTGTGAGATGGTCAAGATTCCGAAACGGTATACCACCTGCGACGCATCTAGTATCTCCATTGTCACCCTCGATCTTGGATATCACAGATTCTGTAATTTGTTTCTCCTTAAAGGCATGCGCATCAGCTCGAACAAACTTCTCATGCATTTCCTCCGTGAAAGTTGAAGGAGAAAGTGAGGCTCGGTGACGTGCTAATCTTTCTTTGATATCACCCCAATTCGAAGGTTTTAACGGTAATCGCCCGTCTGGATATTCGTATGCGGAAGGATAGATACCGTAGTCAATGAGATGTTGCTGGAAATCGCGGTCGTACGGTCCGCTACTTTTGGTAGTCGATGGTCTGGTGCTGCGGGAAGCACTCGAGCCTCGCGAAGCACTTCTAGAAGCTCTTAAGCTGTGTTTCTGGACCCGGTACTTCGATCGATCGGAACTCATTTTAGGCTCAGGATACTACAAGTAATCAGTCCTGTATTCTGAAGTTTATGAAAATCAAATAAGTCTTACACCTCTCAAGTCCGACAAGTCTAGGCCACCCTGGTCCGCAACCTTCTGAATGCTCCGCAGTAGGCCGCGGGTGACAGGCCTGAGGAAGTGAGGTGGTGGTGAAAACACGTCTTCTATAACCTGTTTGTTCCTCCGGTCGAATTCTCGCAGTGCGTTGTGTGTCAGCCAGACTTTGGAGAGATTATCCCAAAACTCTGCAGGAAGCAAAGAGCTGCTGGGATGTTTGGCTTTTTGCTTCTTATGCTCAGGCAGTGCGTCAGCAGATACTTGCTCCGAAAGCGATCGTTTGCGAGAACGTAATGATCGCTCTGTATGCATTGGGTGATAGTGATCACAGAATCCAGCGGGGACTGGATCTTCCTGGTGTTAATATCGTGTAAGCGGACGCATTTATGTTGATAGTCGTCATGCTTTAGTTCGAGTGAGGTTTGTTGATCACATGCTTGGCGGCGGCAGCTTCCTAGCTAACTCCGGCAAGCGACAACCAATCATGAAAAACTAGGCTCCGCTTCCTGAAACGCCTTGCTTTACTTCCTCGTGATCCAGTTGCGCTCATTCACAAGATATCTCAAAATAGCGTTGAATGTCTCAGATTCGCAAGGTCCAGTACTATTCATAGAATGAGTCCATGGCGTGCACGATAATTCGCCAGATAAACAGCCAATAGAGTTCTCGCATCGGCTGGCCCGGAGCGCGGACGAATCAGGACGAATAGGGACGACCCAAGGACGAGCTTGCTCCTGTTCTTTTATTTTTGCTTTTTATATGTGTATTCCAGTCGAACTTCGTAGTACTATGAACAATTACTGAAACTGTAGCGCGATATTTATAAAGAGTGAATATTATACCTAAAAGGGTCATGTGTTTCTGGTTCAACTGGTGACTAACCTCCTCCATTCCAAGTCTTCGAGAAGTTACTTTGACACATTAGATATTCTGCACCCACGAGTTCTCTCTTTGCAACTTGCTCCTTTCCTTCCTGGCTTTCATCACCCATTCAGCAACACTAGCCACCGCATTGGCCGGAGAATGCTTGTTCTTCACCAAAAGCTCCAGAATCTCAGCAGGGCTGAATTCGGCACTGGGCATCTTCGAGGCGAACTCTTCGGCCAGTCGTTCTATAGTGTCATGCTCATCATCATCCTTCTTTCCAATGGTTTGATCTCCATCCAGTTGTTTGAAGATCGTGCAAAACAGTCTAAAAATCAAGTCCTTGCCGGCAAGCGGAAATAAGACCTTTTCATCCACACGACCAGGTCGTACGAGCGCCCTGTCTAGATTCTCAATGTGATTGGTTGTCATAATGAGCACCCGACCCTCTGCCGATGCCACCCCGTCTAGAGCGTTGAGAAGCCCAGACATCGACAAGTTCCCAGGAGATCTGCCTCCACCCGAGGAGACTGTCGAGCTCCCACTGGGAGATCTGGGTGTTTCAGGCCTCTCAGTCCGCGCAGTGCCGACGGCGTCAACGTCTTCCAAGAGAACAATGCAGTGCGGAGGGAGCTTGGCAAACAGACTGGCCAGTCCACTGTCGTCGACCTTTGGTATGCTGAGTACATAGATATCCAATTCGAACCGCCCGGCGATAGAGAAGCTGAAACTGGACTTTCCGGTTCCGGGAGGCCCATACCAGAGGAACCCTCTTTTGTATTGAATACCTCGACTTGCATACCAGTTACGAGTCTTCTCGCTGAGAAAGTCCTCAATGTCTTTCACCAGTGCCTCCTTATCGTCCTCATTCATGATGACCGTGGAGATGGGCCTGATATCTCGCGAAACTACCTTCTTCCACTCCCCATTTTCGTGCTCGAAGACAGATGTCTTCTTCTGAATACGTTTGAGGTACTCAGTTCGACCCTCCTCAAGGAGCTCTTTCGCAATCTTTGGAGACCTTCCGATGCAAGAGAGACGAAGTTCTTCTTGCGGATTAAAGACACCCTCTTTCACTGTGCAAGACAACTGAAGTAGGTGGTTCTTATACCAAAAATAAAACGAGCCCTTCCAGGGGGCATAGGTCAAAGCCTTCTTCTTGTATCCACTCGAGTCATCAACAGTGAATACCCGTCTCTGCCGGGGCCCAACGCTGGCCAGAGAGGATTTAACCTCATCTGCGAATGGCTGTGTGGATATCCACGTGAGGAGCATATCGTACGCTTCGTCGTGATGGGGCACAGTGACTGTTGAGGCTTTTCTTGACTGTCAGATAGAGTGTCATAGTTATGGCAGGGTCACGAACTGAAGTAAGTCTCCACGAATTCCATTAAATAACGGAATCCATATCTGCCCAGGACAGTGAACATTCCGCAGATGCCTAACAGACGAACATAGATATCTAAATTTCCAGCTAGGAGATACTGCATAGAGGAGAAAATGGTGCCGAAGCCAGGAAAGAAGACGTCCACAATAGAGATCTGGGATGGTGTCGGTTGGATTGGAAAAGAGGTGGTAGCGTTTGGTGCGTCCATTTTGGACAGAATTTATGAAGACAATTCAGTACGTTGGTAATATAGAGTAGGGTTTGAACTATTCGTTTGGAATTGGAGGGTCGTCAGATGAGATATGTCTCCCTTTATACGCATTTGTCGGCGTACACATCCTACATCTAGCACCTAAACCTGGCGAGACCCCTCTTCTATTTCTAGACGCTAATGTATGTTCTATCATGCTCTAGCTTCAGTTTGTGTACATGCGGCACATCTAGATTCAGGGTTATACAACTAGCAGTGATGAGCATATTCGGGATTCACTCAGTTATCAGCATTGTAGTCCTGTCAATCTAATGCATCACTTGAGCTATGCCTCCAATCTGGTGAGCTCCAATTTTCATTCAGTACGTCGATGTTGCTACTACCGTGGATTCTCTACACTGACACATCACCGTAGCTTAGCACTGTGGTTGGTGCACAAAATATCTAGAAAGGCAACATTGTCAAAAGATAAGACATCCATGAGGATTTACGCTTTGTCATGCACGTTGCAGGGATCCGAATTGGCACCCCTGTCATCAATATTGCCAAGATAACTTCCAGGGTTCCGGTCGAGCATCCTTGTCATACCGTGAAAGGGTGGAGCTTGCGTCTCTACCCCTCAACTTGAGCCCGGCCATCTGAGAATAGTTTTTCCGGGTCATTGAGGGGTCGTAGTGATCGACAGTGCAAAGATCAATCAATGAACCGCATTTTATCCCGTATTTTATCCCGTATTCACCACATTTTTTTCACGGATGGCATCACCGGTATTTTCTGTCGGTCGCGCCAGCGATGCGGTCCTGAATTTGGGCTTCTACTATGAGATGGACCAGGAGTTAGGTAGTCATCTTTTAGTCGGACCGAAGACCTGTTTGTCGCCAGAAGGTCTGGAATTTTTGAAACTTCACATTTTCAGGGACGAGGTTAGTTGTCAATATATCTTCCTGCCCCGATGCTAAATCATGCTTCACAGCGCGCGCGATCGATTCTCGAGTTCTTCTTTTCTTGGTGCGGCCTCGCGCGTTATCGAAAATTCCACAACGACCCCGGACACATCTTTCAGTTCCGTAGTGGAGGTGAGAAGGCAGGCTTAAATGTTCTGGTAGTGCAATTTTGGGGCCGTGAGTCGGAGGTGATTTACTTTAATCGTTCACATCGATACGAACTTCCCGGTGTCCATGCCTCTAATGGCCTGTGGGAGGTACCATTTGCTGCATTGGAGTCTGCGGGTTGTGGTGAGGGTTCAAAAATTGTCTTTGGGCACGGTGGCTTGTAAGTCAAACTGTTAGATAATTTTCATATTCTGACCTTCTGTGTAGCACTATACAAGACGCTCGTATCGCTTTTGAGATTAAGAAAGGTACACCAATTGCGACAGTTTTTGCGACACGTGATGTCGTTAAGAAATGGGCGAAAATGACTTTCCCAAAGATGCCGCAGATGGTAGAAAAAGTCACCGAGTTGCAAAGAGAAAGCACAAAGATTGGAATCCACTTTCAGTACGAGATGAAAGAGACAAACTCAGATGCACCGCGAAATGGTGTTGTGAGCGATGTGTAGTCTAAGGATATTCCTGTCGTGCCCACTGATCTATCATTTCATGTGAGGCAAGATCCGCATTCAAAAATAGTTCTGTGGTACTATCGGGTATATCTCCCTGTGCTATGTGATCCATCAAGGAGGATGTGAAGAAAGGAGGGTCGAAGTTGTCTACGGGCGGCTGGGGGTAATGACTGAACAGAGGAGGCGCGAACATGTCCACGGTCTCAAAGGGTGGTCCTTCTTCGAATAACTGGGGGACGCCTATATCTTCTTGTCAAAAATTTATAGAATAGTGAGAATGTAATTCGTACCGTGTTGTGCTTCGCTAGAAGGTATGCCAAGCATGTCTTCCACATTGTCACATGTTATCATTGTTCGTTTAGAGGCATTATATTCAGCACATGACGCGTCCAGCATCCTCTTGGGGGGGGTTCATGGCGGTGTCATTCGACGAAGATTCAAGCTTTTCAATCATTTGATCGAACTCCGAAATGGCTTGGTCACGGAGATCGTCACACAGTCCCAACATGTATTGTCGTTTCTTATCGGACGTATATTTGTGGGTTTTGGCATGCTTGATAAATGCGCTCACATGTGTGTATCGCCGAAAACATTCAACACACACTTCGTTACAATCCACGTCTGCCTCCGACGGTCAGCAATCGATGGTATGCAAGGACAGGTAGATCTTATACGTAGTTCAAAGTGCTTCAGAAGCTCCTTTCTAGTTTTAAACTGCTTCTCGCATCCATCGTAAGGACACTGCCGCACATTGCGAGATCTGAGCCGTGTATGGTCACTGATTTGATCTTGTTGGCTCTTCTCTCCATCATCACTCTCGTGGTTGACATTAGTCAATGTCGCATGCAGTTGACAATTCTCGCACAGTTTGTTAGTGTCATAAACTGGAGCGATGTGCGCTCGGCATCTTCCTATCTCCAGGGTTAAGTTTTGTTCACCGACCTAAGAGACGTGGTTAGGAAAAGGTACAATCGAACAATCGAATAATTGTACTAACCCTGTACACCTCAAGATGAGAGCGTAGTGCCTGATTTGTTGGGAATGAGGTCAGACATGTTTGACACTGCCTTTGTAGAAGGAAATCGTCTACCATTTTCATCGGTAGTTTACCAGAGGAACTGCGCAGAGGGGCTGTCTGGGAGACGGTGTTGACCCTTTATCAACACTCAACCAATTAGAAGCGGTCTATATTTGCCGTGGGTGTGGGTCTCACATTTCCGACATAAGCGGCTAGTTCGACGGTTGGGCATATATCCTTCCAGTTTTCCCTCCTCCCATTTCGCTTCCTGTCGTCTGCAATCACCCTACAATCTTACGATACCTTGCGAACAAACATGCCCCAAGATTCCTCTTGTTCGGATTGTAACGGGTCTGGCTTGAAGGACGGGTTTATCTGCGGCAGTTGTGGTGGAAAAGGAAAGTAAATTGAGAGAGCAGTGACGTATTGTTCCTTTCCCTAAAGTCCCGATCTTTCTTGGCTCTAATAAAATCGCACAGGTGCTTTTGGTCACTTTTTATCTTGGTTACGTTACCGGCGCCTTTGCGACCTAGTCGGCGCTGTCTCGCCCGTTTTGATCATCGTTATCGACCCCTCGTTAGCACAATAGTATGCCAGAATGCTGTTCGGAACAGCTTGAGGTTGACTGCAAAGATGAGCGAGATAACCCGCCAGTCATGATTCTATCAAACGCAACATTTTCTACAAGGTCGAATACCGTTCTTACTGGTTTTGTGACATGTTAATATCCCAAGGGCCGCATACTTTGGGTGCCTCAAGTTTATCACACTCACTATGTGGTTATAACCCAGAGTGACCTGGGCTTGACAGTTGTTTCGCTTTCGTGTCTTCTACTCTGTCCATGTACCGATCCATCTCTAACTGGTTATGAAGTAAAAACACACTAAATTCAAGCCAGCACAGTGCCCTTATGATTTACCAAAACGTAGCTAAGACGAAGGTCAATATTAGAGCGCTTATATTCACTGACTGATCGGCCACACTAGTTAGCAAGTTTGTCTGGCAATCTCGCCAAATAAGGCTAACCCATAGTATGGCATTCTTGGTAATCTACTGTGATCTGAGACTTTTTCACCCAGTGATGCTTCGGGATTATCCTGACATTGTTCTCATGGGCGATGTCGTTATGGAGATCTGGGATGGTGTCGGTTGGATTGGAAAAGAGGTGGTAGCGTTTGACGTGTCCATTTTGGCAGAGTATTGAAGTCGATACTTTTCAAAAGCAATACAGGTCTAAGTGTGAACTCCTCATTGGAATGCGAGAGCAGATTTCGAGAGTCGTCAAATGGGTTTGTTTCCCCTTATATGCTTTTGTTGGAATACACATCCAGCATCTAGACTGATGACACCCCGCTTCTGCTCGAAGACGCTAATATACGTTGTATCTCGGGACAATATGTCTGCATACAAGCACGGGAAAATTGAACGATCGATCAATACATACAAATCAGGATAGAATGGAACGTTGCAGTGCTAAGTGATCTCAGCTGCGAGGAAGTTGTGCTTTTTTCGTACTCCATACAGGGCACATTTTATGTTTAGCTACATGCATTATAATTGATTTTGAAAGGTAACTGCGTCTAAGCTTTTCCCAGTCTTGTTGTGCTTGCTTCAGTATACTAAAGATGCTAGAAACCGGGCCCTTGTCACCGGTACATCCACTCTTCCGAATCATCGAGGAACGCCTCGTGATATGGATGCTTTTCTAACCATTCCTCTGGAGGGATTGCATTTCCATGCTCAGTATAAAACTCAGAAAGCGCGGCGTTTAGGTCTGCACTAGGTTAGCATGTAAATCCAGGAGCGGATATCAGCTGGCATACCGCTCAATGACATTGGATACGATGGTTGAAGAGTAAATCGAGAAGCTCTCTCCCGGCAAAGGGTTAAACAACTCGGTATTGGAGTTCCTTAAGAAGTAAGCTTATGTAACATTTATGACTTGATACTGAGATACTATTACCTTTCATAATGCGTAGGTAATGAGGGTTAGCAGCTGGCTGGCCATTATCCACACCTTCCAGATAATTATCAAAAGACCGTCGTGTTATTTCTTGCATGAAATGGGTATTTGGCATAAAGAGTGCTCCGTTCGAAACTATGGCCATCATTAGTGATCATGTAGGAAGATGTAATCAAGGAAGTACCATCTGCGGTTGTCTTCGGATGGACTAATCCATCATCTGCAATCTCCACCCCATCTTCCCATTCCCAGTCATCTTGCTCCAACTTCCTGTCATACAATCTTGAAACTCGCTGTACTTGAAACCGGTACAGTGTCGCCGGAAAAGCGGAATGCGTTGACACATGACAATGGTGTCTGGGGTAGGTTGACCACGCGGGTATATTGGACGTCCATAGACGAGTGCGAATTAGATGTTGAAGTCTTGTTGCTTGCATTTCGAGGAGTATTGATCGACACAACTGAAGAGTTGAGAATAGAATGAGTTCCGCCTGTGCGACTAACCGTATAGGGAATAGTTTGATTATTACATAATCTTCCACGTATCGGGCGATGGCCCCATATATTTCTAGTAGTAACATGCGTAGAGCCCTCAGTTGCTGTTAGTTGTGTGTTAGGAGTTCCATTGTTAGAAATATTAGCTTGTAGATGATCTTACAGGTTGTCTTCTCCAAGTGTGCAGCGTCCTATCTTCGGCAGCTGAAGCAATATCAACATGGGAAGGGAACGACTGTAGCGAAGGTATTCTGTTAGGTTTCATCTAGTTACGGAACACAAGATAAATTCATATGATCTCATTAAGCAAACGAAACGCCCAAGTCGTTATATACCACAGTCACATTTCTCACAGTATCTGTACTCTTTCTTCTCTTTCCAATAACTCCTAGCTACTGGGACTCTGTCGCCTGAGGGTACCGCTCTAACCACTCATCCTTCGTGAGTCGCTCTCCCTTCGTGCTCAAGAAGTTCGTAATCTTAGCATTCAGCTCTGACATTCAATAAGTATACTATGTCTCCGAGAAAAATAGATATGATGGATGTACCTTCAACCGTCATTTCTGTCCGAGCTTGCAGGGAGTAATGATCTCCAAACTCATGAACCAGGATAAGATCATCAGGGAGTAAAGTACCTATCAAGTCTCAGTACTCAACTCTAATTAAGTATGGGATCGACAAACCGGCAGGGACTTTGTAGACGTAAACGGACGATCCTCGAAAGGTTCTAACTAGGTTCTGCTGTGTTGGAGAGTTCGGGCGCATTGAAGCTCCGTTAGGCCCTGAAACTGATCAGCAGCGGTTCATACGCAGTGCAACGACTACGTACATTCATATGCTGCAGGATTCAAAGCCAAAGGTCTGACTTTTCCAGCCTCAGTGAGTAGGTCAAAGCTGCGCTGGGGTCTCAAAGGGCCTGGTTGAGCACGAAGACGGACTGCTTGCCCCGTATTCAACCGGAATAGTTCCTTGGGGACCCTGGTGAATGATTGAATGAACCTGTTATTGGACATCCTGGAAAAAGCTCTAAAAGCTGTGTACGAGGTGGAAAAAAAAGGATTGAAGCAAGAAAGTGAAAGTTTGGTGTTGGAGAATATCAGAATTCAAAAGTCAATCATGGGTTTAAATAATTTTTCGGTTTCATATATGGCCGCAAATCTGTTTGAAGTCAAGGAATACTGCGATGATTGTTTGGACAGGAAGCAAGACTGAAAATATTTGCACTTCCGGTAACGCTCGGACTACGACAACTGTGGATCCCATCTTCTCGACCAATAATACTTGAATATCGCCGATCTGCCGCTGTGACGCTCTGACATTAAGCCGACTTCTATATTTGGCTAACCTAGCTAGTCATGTCTTGCTGGCGCCTACATTACATTATTTTGCTTCTAGCGACAATAATTGGTTCTGGCATGCGGGCGTATCTTCGACTCTTAATGCAAGCTTTGATACAGTTTGTGAAATATCGAGTAATGATTCAGCTATTACGGAGCAATCATACTTCTCATTTAACGCAACCGACACTCCCGAAGAGTTGTTACGATCGGACTCTCCCAAACGATCCCAGAGGAAGCGTGATGGATGATAAAGTGATCATACGGCAGCAGCAGGTGATAGACAAGCCGATCTCTATGGGATGTCATTCATTGACTTTGAGCGAGCTCAGTATCAGACGCCGCTGGGCCTTCTCTCCCAATCAGAAACGGAAGCGAGAGTCCAGCACTTGGGGTAAGAGCCCAACAAGCGTTCTATTTTCGAGCGTGAATTATCCCGTATGAGATCCGTACTGCGGACTTGAGGGATATTTAAAAAAAAGCGGGGCGGCCGTGGTACGACATGGGTCAGGCAACGATAGAGGCTAGGGGACGACATGGGAGAGGGTACGGCATGGGAGATGGGGCGGCATAGGTCTAGTACGACGAAGAACATGTACAATGTGGTGCCCGATACGATATCGTGCGGGCTGCGACATCGCACGGCTGCGAGCATTATCTGAAATGTTGGGCCGAGGACCACGTGATATGTTAGAACTAGTAGCTAAGCTACAGGCCGCTATGCAGGGGAGCGCTGTGGCCTGCGCGGCGCGGTGGTAAGGTGGCAAGCCACCGTGGCGGTGGTGCGCCACACGAATCAAATAATGCAAACAATGCTGCCAAGGCTATGCAAAATATGCAAACAAAATGAAACAACGCGCTAGTGCAAAGACAGATTTTGTACAACGTACGGGCCCGTACAAGGCAAAGGCCTCACGATAACACTGTCAACCCTGCCAGCGTAGCCTTCTATCCCGATCTGACGATAACCCTAGATATCAGTTCTAGAACCTTTGTCCTGATGGCCGGTAGCTCTTAAGTCATTCACGCTGTCTTTAAGGACCTTCTATTTTTCTATGGGACAAAATCCTCAGAAAATGCCACTCCTATTATGATGGTAGTCCTATGTTACGGGGGATATACCCGGGTTGTATGTCCTTTATAACCGCTTCCATCTGTGTACATTCGAATGTCTGTTGTCGATTCCATGTGTTTTTGTATAGCTGATTCTCGATCTAGGATGAACACCATGGGAGCATGCCATGGTGGTTGGAGGTAGGCCTTACGACTCTCCCATTCCCCAGCCACGGTTTCCGGGGAGCTGTAAGACTACCACCCTTTTTCCAAGCCTGCACTTCCATGGCGTCCATCCTGCTAGTCGTAGCTGCGCTGGTGGTCGTCGTTCGAAGATACCCAGCGGTCGTGCGATTTGGGGTCCGGTACGTATCCGGATTGCGGTTTCCTTGCAGATTTTCTCGATTTGAAGCTTCATAGGGAGCAGGTGAAGTTCGACGTTGAGGGCTTCCACTGCGGTCTTACGGAATGCGCCGCTAATCAAGCATGCTGCGCGATGCTGGACCTTGGCAGATTGGATTAACCCAGAGATTGGATTAACTCCAGAGATTCGTTGAATTCTGGAGATTCGATTGATTCTAGAGATACAATGAATTTCAGTGATTCGATTAATTCCGGAGATTCGTTTAACTCCAGAGATTCGATGAAATCTGGATGCGATGAATTCAGTGCTTCGATTGATTCTGGAGATTCAATGAATTCCAGAGATCGGATTAATTCCAGAGATTCGCGTTATACATCGTCACCACAATCTAGCTTCCACATACCAACACTACGTTCAATCTCCGCCGCCTTTTTGCTTCTAATTATACAAGATGACATCACTCCAGGTACATATAGGCCACTGTCTCAAGACTTGCTCATTAAGCAAGGTATGAACGATGATGGTGATCGGTGCAAATGATATTGTTCTTCTTGAGGAGCTTCCCGGACAAGCTGTTCGAAAGGCATGATCCGTTTTGTCGACCGTACCGAAACTATCCAGGAGAGAGAAGGCTTGGATTCGCCTGGTAGGCGGATTAAATGCCAACAAAGTTGCACGTTTGAATCG
>JAMAFX010000153.1:0-57223 GCA_023625875.1 Trichocomaceae sp. PYS4502
TTCAAAATATATTATTTGTAGACGACCGAAAATGGTGCATCAGGTGGTTTGGTGCACCAGGCGGTGAAGGACGGTATTGGCAGACAGGTATTCAACGCTGTGGAGGCGACTGGGCGAGTGTTCCGCTTGGCAAACGAAAACTATGTTCAAGATGAGCCTTAT
Source organism: Trichocomaceae sp. PYS4502 (assembly GCA_023625875.1). Classification (NCBI taxonomy): domain Eukaryota; kingdom Fungi; phylum Ascomycota; class Eurotiomycetes; order Eurotiales; family Trichocomaceae; species Trichocomaceae sp. PYS4502. The sequence goes on from JAMAFX010000153.1 coordinate 163, forward strand.
AATTATAAGAGGAGGGAAGTCGGCAGCCTCCGAAATGTCTGATAACAACGACGTGGCTCAGGCCTCCAATGCTCGGCCGAGGGTGGATGCCGAGTGGGAGCAGAGCCAATCATCTGTGCTCTGTTTGATAGGCCTGCAGAATACATCAACCGTTAGTTAACTATTTATTTCGTCGAGTTACATGGAACCAATTTACTACCGCTCCTTCTCCTTTGTATCCAGTATTCATTTATTGTATGAGCCTAGCCACTGGTGCAAAGCCGTCTCTTTCAGTCAATCCTCCCATCCAAAATGAGCTCCAAAACGCGATACGCCGAGCGACCAATCCCGCAGATCTCCTTGCACGATTTCGAAGCTAGGATTGATAGCATCACTTCTGAGCTTATTGACGCCGCGGAAAACGTGGGCTTTTTTACCGTAATTAATCATGGTCTATGCAATGAAGAAATTGAACACATGTTCTCCAACTCATATAGCTTCTTCGCCCTCTCGGACGAGATCAAAGCAACAGTACCGTGGAGCTCCAAAAACGTGGGATGGGAGAAGAATCGGCAAGTCCGCCCGTCCACAGGAATGCCGGACACAAAGGAGTCATATCAACTCCAGTTTGGCGAGAATATGAAGGATCATTGGATCGCAGAAGCCTATCTTCCCGACTTTAAAGCCACCTCCCTTGGATTTATGTATAAGGTCCAGGCAGTCTCGGAAAAGCTCATGCGATGCTTCGCACGCGGGCTAGGCTTCCCTGAAAATTTCTTTATCCAAGCCCACGACATCTCGCGGCCAAACTCACAAACGGTCTGCCGGTTGCTACATTACTTCGCGCTGCCTGAAGAATCTGATGGGAAAGTATATCATCGAGCCGGAGCCCATGCAGATTGGGACTTCCTCACATTGCTCTTCCAGAAAGAGGGCCAGAGTGGACTGGAGATATGCCCTGGCCGCGAGGTGGTGACAGAGTTTGGCATTGGGGATGTATGGACCAAGGTTGAACCGAAACTAGGAGAAATTGTGTGTAATATTGGAGATTTGCTCATGTCTTGGTCCGATGATCGTTTTAAATCGACCTTCCACCGTGTCAAAGCACCATGTGAACCCGGTGATTACTATGGGGACCGATATAGCATTGCTTATTTTAATCAACCTTGTACAGACTCGACGATCCAAGGTCCACTGAAAAAATATCCAATGGTTACAGGGCAACAGTTCACAGAAAATGCGATGAAACGGAATTTTGCCGCTCTACAAGAGAAGTTGAAGGTGATCGAGTCGACTGCTTGATTGTTGTGAGAATCATCATAAGCGTACATAAATTAGCTCGGAAGCAATATTTAATCCTCGATGTGCATAAAAATGATATAGAAAGTGCGTTATGAAACAAGCCCCTGGGCATAAGTGACATTGGCCACTTGCCATAAAATGTGCACAGGAGTCCCAAGAGTCTTGTAACGGTTTGGTGACTTGACTGCTAGATCTGGTATGTTCATATTTTCTGTGTGGACACCACAAGGTCTGGATATTTATGATAACCTTCACAACGGTGTTCAATTAGCGTTGTCGATATTCTCAATTGAGTCACTTCTGTCAATCGCGGGCGGCCCATCACATCCACGGGATAAGATATTGAGCGTACAACGTACGTGAGAGAATGAGGCCAAAGATAGATTGATTGATCTATCTAGGAGGAACGCCTCAAGGTGAAGATATTTCACCTGGGCGTACGAGAACTAGCCTAATCAGGTAGGCGGCCTGGTTCTGGAGGCCTGAGGCCCACAACATAAGATCTCCCTTGACTCCACTTTCTTGGTTCCTCGATCGACTTATAGTGTCAATTAGGGTCTCATATTAGACAATTATGAAAAGGCAAGGCATTCGTGAAACTAACGTTGGAATATCGTCGGTTATGTACTGGATACCTGTGATCGCAGCACCAGTGATCTATCTTATGTTCGCGGAAGTTGTAATTCGAGATTGTTTTCAGATCGCAAAAATGCTAATACTTGAGATCAAAAATTGTGTAACTATGTAACTATCAATAACCTCAGCTAATGTCAATCACACTAGGGACTAAATAACGAACGAGCGGTCTCAAATTACCGCATTTGGTAAGTTCTGGCGGAACCAAGGCTTAGGGCTTCGTTACTTATTTCCACGCAAGCATCTCGCACTGCAACGCGCCATACCAGGCATCCTCCGTGTCAGCCCACTTATTCACGGCCAGCAGCGTCTGCTGAATCTCATCCTCAGTAATTCCAGCATCCAACCAGCTTTTGTAGACAGCATCAGAGGGCTGCAGTTGGCTGGCAGCACGAATGGCTAACCACTTGCGGGTTTCGGGCCCTTGAAAGATGGTCGTCCCGCCGCCAATCAGAACTTTGCCGCCGTCAGCATCAAAACCCGCACGACGAAATAATGCTGGTAGGATAGTCCCCGTTGGGTCTACATCAGCAGCCCCTTTAAGCAATGCACGACCTTGATTACGGACCCACAAATTGTCGAGTCCCAGGCTGGGCGGGTAGAAGTGCTGATGGGCACCATCGCGTACAGCGAGGATGCCCCCTGGTTTTAAAAGTCTCCGCATCTCGACCAAAGCCTGGAGCGGCAGCTCTGGGGGAGGCAGATGGCCTAAGACTTGAGAGCTGTAGATGACGTCGAAGGTATTGTCAGGATACTCAAGTCCCTTCAGGACATCCCCTTCACTGAAAACAACGGAGGCTGGGCCCTCGGTAGGGACATTAGCCTCGGCGGCCAATGCCTTCGCCTTCTCCAACACGGCCACTGAAATATCAATGCCGATAGTAGAGCCCTCGCTCGCGTACTTAGAAAGACTTGTGGTGATAGTTCCGGGACCACAGCCAACGTCAAGAATGCGATCTGTCTTCTTAATGTATGGCAAAAGGAATGCAGCATCTGTCTCAGCTGTGCGATTCTGCTGAGTTGCGAGTGTGCGGCTGGAATATCCTTGCGTATAACTGCTTTGTTGTATCTGTTGCGCCATTTTTGGTAATACTTGGGTGGAATTGCTTTGATGTAGTGGATGATGTCTTCAGAGGGGGAATTTGCTCTACTTATGTCAGGAACTCCCCTGGAGATAACTTCGGGGGACCTTACAGCCGTCGGAGTATTCTCTAAATCCGTCCTTATGACCATGCAATAAGTGAGAGCAATCAAAGTTGCTAAGAGACACATCCTAGTACTTATGTAGGCATATGCACACAACTATGTCTCTGGTTCGTCACGCACCGGATACTAGCTGTTTTAAACATCGGGTCTAACTTAGGGCTGGGGTTGTTCGACCAGAAAATTGGGAATATATGCTAGCTATAATAACGGTATGTCGCTTTCTAAGCCTCGTCATAGTATTCTAGTAGCCCCTCTTCTACAATACAATGGCCCTGGCGGATGCCGAGGCGGCTACTTGTATCTAAGAACTTTGACCATTAAGTATAAGAAATTGTAGATAATGTTTTCTATTGAACACAGAATGTGTACTTACTAAGAAAGGCTATAAGATCACTTAGTACCAGGTAGATAGGAACACAGATCTTCCATCCGCTTGTCATGCCCCAGGGCATACCTTCACCCCTGTCCCTCAAGGACTCAGTCATAACTCAGTGCTTTCTCGAGTTATTGCTCTGCTGTGCACAATAACGTGCATGCCCCTCTTTAACCAAGTTACTAAGATACTTAGGTAAAACAGAGTTGTTCAAAATTCGAGGCTGCGTATGGACCCGAGGGATGGATAGCTAGAAATTTATCATCTAAATGAACACTGGGCTCATTTCCTACAAAAGGTTGGCAAGAACCACTGCAGCCGTTGACCACGACCACATTATACTAAGGGAAAAGCTCCGAATAGAGAATATCGACCAGAAATCATAGCCCGATGATGGCCAATGGTGAAAGTTCATTTGAAATGACCGAGGCCAACAATGCACTCCAGACATGTTTTTGAATGATGGTAACTACGACTCATGAAAGACAACGTAAAACGAATGGCATCTGGGACCGGTATTGTGCATGAGATTGCATCGGCCATGCAATGTGCCTTTGACATATCTTTGTAATTATTTGTCAGGCATGACAATATGCATCCCAGTTTTTCAGCTTACAACGGAGGCAAAGACAAGTGGTAAACTTGCATTTTAGTGGTAATTGTGTCAATTGCGTACCAGATATTGTGTTGAGAGGAGACATCAAGACAAATTTCACTAACGAGAACAACATTGGCGAAAGTTTGTAGTCGGGCTTCCTACTTAGGTAGATAATACTCTCAAGAAGTGGCATGTTTCAAGGCTGGACAATTTGTTAAACAATGTTTTATCGCACCATTTTGCAGGTGCTATTGGAGCTAGCCGTTAGCTAGGTATCTTCTATTCTTGGTGTAGTCTTGAAGGAAGAATGGTGACATATGGATAACGAAGTAGTTTTGTCGTTCCTTCTAGGCTATCATGCTCATCAAGCTGTGATAATGTTCGTAAAACGATTTGAAGTAGACTTGTTGGTAGAAGTAGCAGTATGTCTTAATGTCTACTCCGAGGGTTGAAAGGTACCATGTGTTACTTTTCCATAATAACTACCTCATTGCTATTTGTGCGGCGTGCCTCGCATCGTTCAACACTGGTTTCTCTAATTTATCTATAATGGCTACTTTTTACAATTATTTAATTGCGCCTTCAGCAGCCTGTTAGAGAGGCTTGCCAGTATTTAGGCTCTTGAGGTCTGTCTAGTTCGTACCCTCGACTACGACTTTCGCTGTGCAGTAAGGCCTTGAAGCCTTACGACGTACTTCAAAACTGTGGACAGGTCATATGAAGCCTGGGCGACCCCTGATTGTCTGGTACAATGTTATAATGTCCTGGTTAATAGCAAAGAATAGTCGATGACATGGCGCTTGGCCAAAATGAGATATTCATTCCAGCACAGCGCGCGGACATAAGAGACGCTTATGTACCAGAGCTTGTGAGTTATGGCATAGGAATGAAGCATCATGGCTTGGACAAATAGATGTCGCTGCGTTGGTATTTTCCATGCATTTCGATATATTGCTGTCTGCTTTCCTACTTCTTGGCTTGCCACTGCTTTTTTTTCTTTGATTAGACGTGGCATGGACAGTGGACCTGACTAGGTAAACTTTCTATGTAGAACTTAGGTTACATACATTATGATACATACATACCCGTTGCCGTTACATGTACATGTGCCGGATCTCAATTACGGTGGCCAGTAGGAACGAAATCTACTTGACTCGTTATCCCTGTTGTAGATTATAATTCGGATCAAAGCAGCCGACTACTTGTGATAAAACCCTCATCTTGCGAAAAACAGAAAGAATATCCAGTGTTATGTGCGGCTACGTTACAGATTAGCTTTCTTGTGGAAACGCTGGTGGTTTATACTTCGTCTCACATCCCGACCTAAAACCAAGGGTGGAGGATCCGCAGCCAATTGTAAGCTATTTCAAACGATGGCACCGATGTTTAGCGGGTATAGTGGTTTTATGAGGCTGGAGCTAGGTACTCCGTATACAGACAAGACACGTCAGTAGCCCCTCTTGAAGAGGGGTAGTTAGCATATGTATTTGTATGCCATAGTGTTCGCTGTTCCTCCTCTACACGTTTCGTCAAGACAATATTCTACCTCGATACCAAGTCTCTATTCCTCTATCTACAGTTATCTGTTTCTACAGACTTCTATATAGATCACTTACATCATGGGCTGGTTCAGCGGTAATTTCTGCCCTCCAGATTGAAAAAGAACATTATTAACGTCCTGGTTATTTCCAGACGATTCTGACCAGGCTAACTCCTATAACACTTGGAACAATGCCGAGCCTAAAGAGCACGATCCCAGCATTGTCCATGAGCTGATTGCTGGTGCCGCCTCCTATGAAGCTGCCAAGGCCTATGAGAATCATTGTGCAGAAAACGGTAAGTGAAGCGTGGCCACTGATTTAACTGTGAGATTTTCCTCGCACTTCTTTCAACTGGCTGTGGTTGTCTCTGTTCAGTCGCAGTTCTAACCGCGCATTGTTTTCAGGTCAACCTGGCAGCCACGCTGAAGCCAAAGAGATCATGGCCGGCTTTGCCGGTGCCTTTATCGACCGCGAAGTCGAAACCAGGGGCCTCGATTGGCTCGACGCCGAGAAGGCCAAATCACAGGCCCGAGAGCATATCGACAACGTTCCTCCGGAATATGTGGGATATTAGGTGAAAGCCTGCCTTTGGGGGCTATTCTTTTCATCTTTACATAGATCATAGTCTCTGTGGTCGGCTATTCATTGGATGTCTTTCAGGTGTTTTGAGATCCGAACTTCCCAAGAAGGAACCCAGAATCGTATTCGCAACAAGCTTTTGACGTATATCTTACTTTTCGTGATTTAGCTTTTAAGTAGCAGAGCAAATAAGTGGTGCGACGTTCGGCGTATGCTCGTGAATTGTAGCATTCTTTTCTGCACTTTCGACGTGCCGGACAAAGACAAGTATCTAGCCCAATCATAGAAGTACGTTAATGTAATTAATCAGCACTTGGAATTGTAATATATATTTAATCCAGCAGGTGACCTGGGATAAGTACCTAGGTAAGAGACATCCGAGACAGCTGATATTTGGCTGATGGTGGTTGGAAAAAATGGCTGCTAGGAATAAACTCTTCACACTTGACATGGAAATAACTCGGAGAGCACGCATGCTTTAACAAAGGAGGAAAGAAAGATCACATATGGAAGGAGAGAATAATATTGTATGCTTTCAAGATGGATATAGCAGGGTCTCTCAGTAGGCCACCCTCACAAAACCGAACTGGCTACCTATTCTCACCCCAAAAACAACATACCTAGGTACCTGTACTTATCAAGCCGACAAAGTCAAGGATTTATATTTCGGAGAACGCCCACCGCAAAACATGCCCACGCAGCCAGATCAACAGTCCATGTGCGTAATAAGTGAATGTTCAACCACTCATCCAAAATGCTGCTTGGCCGCCCCGTTGACGGTTTATTCTCAACGATGGATTGAACCCTCGGCGCGATCAAGGGTACGAACAGTAGGTGACTCGCCGCCAACGAGGCGCCGGCTACGTACCATCGAACCGACCGAGTAGCGACCAACGAGTCGTAGCGCCAGTAGTAATTTCCGATCGCCGTCGACAACGTCAGCCCCAGAAGTCCAAGTACACGGGGGAGTCCTGCTTGGAAGAATTCTTTGAAATAGGTAGGCAGGATGGCGTCTGACTTGGGGCGGTTGATGGGCGAGTTGAATACGGTCAGGAAGTGGTGCTGATCAAACGCGTACCAGAGCGTACAGGTGGATGAGACAAGGGGAGCGACAGCTAGAGCAGCGATCGGGTTAAAAATTACTTTGGACGCCATGGTCAATGTTGAATTTTTTTGCTTGTCTTCCTGTGCTTGCAGATTCCGTAGCTTGTAGGTTTGGATTGCATGATGTCGTATCAGCCGCATGGCGGTGCGGAAAATGTCGAAGTATACATACAACATGTACCACCATGCTTACATACAACTAACTATTTACGTACATAACGTACTAGGCAACCGGATTATTCCGGAAGATTTATTGTGTAAAAACAAGTCACTTCAAATCCTTGCATTCTACACTATGTTCAGTACTCTGGCTCCTATCTTCCCATTTTTTGCTTCACCACTAGTTAGCGCGCGTGTTCCTTCACCGTGAAAGAATACGAGGGCTGCATGTCGTTCGTCACGGGATACAGGTCTCCGCCATCGTACTGCATGTTGCGAAGGTAATATTCAAAGACCAACTCCTGGGAGCTGATATCCATGGTAACAAAGCCATTAGCAGCGGCCTCGGAATTGGCGCCGAGGAACTTCACGTAGGGACCGAGAGATACTCCGTTGTTGCAGTCACCACCCTCGGCAAACCCTGCAGCACCGGAGAGCACGAAGTTGGTGTTATTGCCAACGTAGTGAGCAGCGCAGTGATCGTGACCGTTTAGCACTACACCATTATGCTGTTCGACGATCGAGATCAGTGGCCAGAGCTCAGTGTAGTTGGTGCTGGAGGACAGGATGGGATGATGCAGCTGCAAGAATTTCCAGTCGGCTTTAGAGTTCGCAAAGGACTGCTCGAGAAAGTCGACTTGCTTTTGAGTGTCCTTGTGGCATGAGATGGTGTAGTTGTTATTGTACACCGAACTGGCTTTTTGATACTTCTGAATAAAACAGTCCGAGTCAAGGACGACAAATGTGGCGGTCCAATCTTGGCCGACAATGTCATAGGTATAGTAAGGCAGGCCTTGGGTGCCAAAATACCATCGGTCATCATACAGAGGAGCCAGCTTCGTCTCGAAGTCAACACCTGCTTGGCCTTTGACAATATCGTGGTTTCCAAGACACTGGTACCAAGGCGCCTGCTCAAATATTCCCTGGGAATACATGTCCACCCATGTTTCTTGGAAGCGGTTGATTCCCGTGGTGGTAAAATCAACGCCGCTATCATAGAAATTATCACCGACAGACGCGAATGCAGAACAGTTCTTCATTGCGCAGATTTGGCCAATATAGTTAGCCGTAGAGGCTGCGTATTCGATAGATATTTAGTACACAATTAAACTAGCGGCGTGCAACGAGTGATTTAACGTACTTTGAAGAGCAGTGGCATTTTGGATATCGCTTCTATCACCAGCATCGCAGTCGTTCTGCAGCTCTCGAGGGATTGTGATGTTGTTGGCTAACAAGATTGGCTGTACCTCGTTGCAGAAGTACTCGTTCGCTGGATCCCAGCCAGTCCATCCGAAGTCTACAGAATTATTTTCATCAGTGCAATTCTGTCGTGTTGCCATATTTCAGCCTAGTGATTACTAGACTAAGTATTGACTCCGGGCTGGGTTGCAGCTGGTGCAATCGATCACGTACCACCGACAATTCCAACTGTGAGTTTCTTCAAGCCCTTGGCGGCAGTCATAGGTCCCTGGCCTTTTTGAGGTCTGCCAGATGCTGTTCCGATGACATAGCAAGCTAGAAGAGCTGACCGGAGGAGGAAAGACATGATCGTGAGCAAGACTTATGGCTTCTGTTTCAATTCAAGGATTCTCTAAAGATACACTGTCGAATTTCCCATTTTCCAGACCCGGATACGCCATAGCGTTTTATAGCTGGGGTGTGGGAGGAATTGAGAGGAATAATGGCAGTAAAAAAGAGGGATCATAGCGTTAATATCTACCCAGGTGCACGATTTGGACATTATGATTCGGCTGGAAATTAATCCACGATGAGCTTAAGCCTCGGATCGCACACAGACCCTACTCGTTGAAGCCTAGAGCTTCATATGTACAATTTGAGTGTGAAGAAGAACAGGTACAGGGACAGAACAAGAAAAAAGTACATCAGGATTTGCGCACACGAGCCTCAGGCCAAAGCATCGCGGCCAAAAAAGCTTGTTTGGCTAGCCACGCCCAATCGGTAGACGATGTTTTCCTCAGGCGTTCTGTGACTTTGTACGGACTTTAAATGTCGGCGCGCGAGACACCCACGTGGGCTGCTTAATGTTCCATTGTTCCAGTTCCTTGCATCAAACCTTGGAAGTAATTCTAGCTACTAGTCATTGAGGCCTAGGGGTCCGATCCCAATCTAACATTGCCTGCTTCCAATTTTACTATGCAATATTTAGAGGTTTACTTACTTCTATTGACGGCAGCACCCTACCTAGGTAGTCGATGGTTGAACTTTTGAACAAATAATAGCCGAGATATACTGGGTATAGAAGCAAGTACCCAGCCAATGTACAGGCTTCGACTCGGGTCAACAGTGATATTTGTACGAATGTCAACTGTTGAAGTATTACATGCCGTTTCGTTTTGTCGTTGATAACCAAGCCTGGCATGCGCAACGTATCGTTTTCAAAACCAGCTCGGGCAACTCTTCAGCCTTGGATGGCACAGTGAAAGCCCCTCCCCTGGAAGAAGGCCCGGTGGGCAATAGTTATATGCAAAACGATGACGATCAACGCTTGCGGACCCCTTTCCTCATCATTGTTGCCTCTGTTGCATGTATTCTTGGTTGTCAGGCAAGTTTAGTCACCGCCACTCAATGCCTATACGAAGCCCTTCTTGGGACAGTGTAGATCATGGCTAATCAATTTTCAACAGGCGTGACCAAACACCGCTCGGTGCCTAGAGAATAAATTATATTGCTTGCACCTGACAATGATGTCGCGAATCTTCGTAGGTGACCACCTAAATATTCTGTATATATCAGGCCGGAGTTTTAAGGGTTTGGCTTGAATAAATCAGGACGTAGTTATGCCATCCACGTATCTTCACAATGGTCCACGGATGGATATGAAATACTTCGGGCATACGTTATTGCTGCATAATATGCCAATTTCAAAATTCAAGTCCAATTCCTTACATTTACTCACTGAGGGCTCTCCGAGGACTCCCTGCGTGTGCGGGAATTACAAAGATCCGGTGCGTGAGGAGAACGAACACTGAATCTTCTTCCAATTAAGGAATGTAGTCCTTTAAACGGTTGCCTCGGGATATAAGAGTTAAATCTTTAAAAGGCGTAATGATCTAAGTCGGCTGGCTTCCTCACTATGACGATTATGGAAAGCAGAGTTTTGGTAGATAAGCTAGTAGGCCTTCATTCGCTGGCCTTAATTTGACTCGGAAAATGCGGATGAACGTCGTGTTATCTTCCAAAGGAATAAATGCGGGGTGCTTTTAATGCACCGCGTCACAATCCAGTATTTGTTTTGGCTGAAGCTTTTCTCTCAGGACTGAAAAGAAACTTCGATTTTCACAGCAAGAACCCCCACAAGTGCAAGGTGCTGTTCAAAGTATTTCAGAATCATCATGTCTACCCCGATTCGCACAGCTCTCAAGGTTGATTTTAACTCCCCCGCTAAGAAGCAATCGTATCTACATGTATGATTTCCACCAGAAACAACAATGCTTGATTTCCTCCGGCTAACAGATCTAGAACCGATGGCATCCCGATAGTAAGATTATTCCGTATGATAATTCTCTACCGCACTTCTAATCGTACCACCCTATCCTAGTTCCCTTCTGTGGCTCAATTGAGGACGGCGAGACAGTCAAAATCGAATGTCTCGATTGGACAGGCGGCCAAATTAAAAACAATGATTCAGCTGATGACATCTTGAACGTGGATCTGACCAAGATTCATTATTTGTCGGGTCCATTTGAGATCAAAGGCGCAGAGCCAGGAGATGTGCTTCGCGTTGAGATTCAGGACGTTCAGCCTTTTGAAGACCAACCCTGGGGCTTTACAGGCATTTTCCATAAAGACAATGGCGGTGGATTTTTGGATGAAATTTATCCCGATGCGTGAGACTTTACTTGCAAATAATACTGTCAAGATGCATGGTATTCTGATACTGACAATTCATCAAACAGAGCCAAAGCCATCTGGGACTTTGAGGGAATACACTGCACGTCTCGACATATTCCTGGCGTAAAATTTGCAGGACTCATCCATCCAGGCATTTTAGGCTGCGCTCCGTCTGCGGAGATCTTGACTGAATGGAACCGCCGTGAAGGCGAGCTGATCAATGAAAAGTCCGGTTCCTCACGCATAGTGGCAAACCCTCCGTTGATCATTAACTGTCACCCTGGCTCTGCTGATCCAGCTACGGCGAAGAAAATTGCAGCGGAAGGTGCACGTACAATCCCTGGGAGGCCAGAGCACGGGGGCAATTGCGACATTAAAAATTTGTCACGGGGAAGCAAAGTATATCTACCAGTACATGTTCCTGGAGCCAAGTTCAGCGTCGGCGACCTACACTTCTCACGTATGTACATCTTGATTTTACAACAACGGCAATGTCCTGGCTAACAAAGCTCTGTGTAGAGGGAGACGGCGAGATCTCATTTTGCGGTGCCATAGAAATGGCCGGCGTCATCACAATCAAATTTACTGTTATCAAGAACGGTCAAGAACAACTAGGCATGATCAACGGACGATCTCCAATTTTCATCCCTGGTCCTGTACAACCCCAATTTGGGCCTGGTAGAATGCTATATTTTGAGGTGAGGCCGAATACCTTTGGCGTCCATATTTCCAGAAGCAACCCCTCTTTTGACTGATGCAACATTTAAGGGTTTCTCTGTCGACGAAAATGGCAAGCAGCATTTCCTAGACGCAACTGTAGCTTATCGGCAAAGTTGTCTCCGAGTAATCGAGTATTTAAAGCGATATGGCTATGATGACTATCAGATCTATCTGCTCCTGAGTGCTGCCCCTGTTGAAGGTCATATTGCTGGGATAGTGGATGTGAGTGGTCCTAAATGACTACCCATTGATTAAAATGAAGTTGCTAATTTGATCTTTAGATTCCCAACGCCTGTACTACGATTGGCTTGCCTATGGACATATTCGAGCTGGATATAAGACCAGAGACCCCAGCTAAAAAGATTGGCATGCGTCGGGCTCCCGTGTCCAAAAAATGATCTACCTATACCTATCAATCGTACCTAGGTACGCTATTAGTTACGACACCGGGACTTGAAAAGGGAGTATTAGTAAAGAATGAAATTATTGCTGCCCGTTAATCTCTTTTATATCGAATATTTGGGAGAATAATCCTACCATATCATTCATTGTTCATCTTGGTAAACGCCGAATGGATGTTAATTGAAAGACCACGTACGGCAGACTAAATCAATTTCCACTTCATACACCCTCATTGGCGGGAGTGCGTTGGCCGTACGACTTTGTAATAATCAAATATCTGATATTATAACAGCACACAGAGCATTTTAGTGTCGCACAAATCATTCAGGTAGGTATCTCAGTGCGTAAAGCTTTCCGCCAAAAATCCACAGGAGCAGATATTCTATCTCGGTAATGAGATTTTCATTAGTTTTTGGAATTGTATAATTGGTATCAAGTTCACAATCTTGATATGGGGGATCTCTCCGTGTATTTGACTCATAAAGCTTGTATCTAGGTACCCATTCTGATTCATCTGACCAACTTCGTCTGTTACAACATTCAATCTCATTCACATCCAATACAGAAGCAAGACTCCCTTTCCATTTATTTACTTATTTCATAGCTCATCCTTTGTCTCGGGACGCAAAATAGATGGTTCAGCAGTGGACTTCGCCATGCCAGCAAGAATATCGACGAGCAAGTCAGCCGCAGCAACCGAAGTCGTCTCAGCAACACTGTCATATGGCGGGCTGACCTCGACGACATCGGCACCAATCAGATTGATACCTTCAAGTCCTTTGAGCAATACCTTCAGTTCCCGAGTGGTCCATCCTCCGGATTCGGGTGTTCCGGTCGCAGGGGCAATGCTCGGGTCGAGTACTATTCACTTGATTAGATGATATCACTCTATAGGAACACGGCTTTACACACCATCAATGTCAATGGAAAGATAGGTTGGAGTATTGCCAACAACCTTTAGGATCTTTTCAATAATCCCCTGCACACCGATCAGGTCGATCTCGTGAGCCTCGATCAACGTAAAACCCACGGTATCTCGATCTATCTCATAGTCGCGGGGGCTCTGGGTAATTGGTATGTTAGTGAAATGATGCCTCTTAATGAAAAGAGTCCGGGGTTTCTATACAAATAACTTTGTGCGTGGACCGCCGTGGAAACTGGTGCCCTTGCTTATACACCCTCTCGACTGGCATGCCAGAAAAATGTACCATGGGTAATAGCAGATTGGTCTGAGGCAATACCTGTATATCCCTGATAAGGATCCCAGCTTTATCGTATGTCAGTTGATCCGCTAAATTGGAGATAAATATTGTGATATCAAAAATGAGCGAGTGAACTTACGTATCAAGGTGGGAATCGAGATGAATTACTGAGATTGGACCATAGACGGTCTTTAAAGATCGTAGAATGGGCAAGACAATTGAGTGATCCCCCCCAAGACTAAGAATTCGGGGATGTTTCCACGTGTCTTATCTCTCAAATCAGCATCAAACAAAAAGAAGACCCTTTGCTGAATACCAAGGAGAAATCAGAGAAAATCGTACTCTTTTCAGAAGTTTTGTGATACAAGATTTGGCGATATGCCTGTTCCATCTGTTTGAAAGCATGGGCGGCGTCGAAGGGCGTGATAGGCACATCGCCACAATCAATCTACAAAATCTTTATCAATATCGTAACCGACTAGTAGATAAAAGGCGAATATGGAATCCCATACAATACGCAAGCCCATTTCATAGGGGTCAACCTCCCACACTGTGTTATAGCTGCGACCTTTCTTTTCGCGTGAGGATCCAGCGCGAATTCCCCGTGGCCGGAATCTTGCCCCAGGTCGGTATGAAGTGGAAGTCTCATACGGAAATCCAAGAATGACGATATCCAGGGGCTTCATGCGCATCAGAAATTGCATTTCAAATTTTCTGGATGAAAGGAATAAGAAAAAAAACTACCTACCTCTTGGTGCGATGCAGCCAAACATCGCTGCCATTCCAAATGGGCAAAAGTGACGGGCTGAGAAAATGGCAAATCTTTATCGAGATCTGGTGTTATATCGGATGTAAGCACACTCATATACTTTCTTTTAATTGTCACCATTGGTGTTACAGGCTTACCTTCAACCACATACGGGTAATCAGGGCCCAGATCAAGGGTGGCACTGGCCAAGGTTAGGGCACATGCGGCCCAGCAAAGAGACTTCCGCATTCTGTCTTTTGGAACAAATTAAAAATCTATATTCAGCCAGGAGAAGGGTGCCTTTTGAAGAGAAAATTAGTCTGGGGACGGAAGAGCAGTCGTTATATACCATCATGCAAGGTTCGGCATGATAACGGAGAAACCGTTATCACGGCGTACAGCTGAACAGGCTCTGAGCGTATCTAACCAAGGCCCACCCAATATGCATCGTGTGTACGCACCTACGGACAGATATGAGATGGTTATTTCTGGTTATGAAAGTAAAGTAGAGATTTACAAAGTTAATGAAGGCTAAGTGTGGCTTACATCAAATTTCAGAGCTACATTTCATTCCAAGATTTACTGGATTGATGGCATAAAGTTGATAGATCCAGAGTGTGTTGGTAGACTCTTTAGGCAACATTTGGTATTTCAGTATTTTAACTACTAGTATTAAATCCACCGCCATTATCAAAATTATATATATCCTAGCCATAACTGCTTTAACCGCCTGAACAGTAAGCTCCCATACACATACATAAACGCAGAAATTCAATGTCAAGTGAGAAATCCAGAATAATCGAGACCTAATCTGAATATTGACTGACACTCTTATCAAGTCGCTTGTTGTGAGAGATCCGATCAAATATCGCGGCGAGTTCCTTTCGGGATTCGACCAAGGGCCACTAGGAGGTATTTCATACATGAGTTATAATCCAATGATGCGTAGATAGAAAGAACAGGATAACTCACAAATACGATGAGAACTAGACTAACGAATGCAAACGTTGCAGCTGCCACGCATTGGAGAATGAAGAGACCCTTCGGGTACACGACAGCAGTGCCAGCAAGAGGAGCGGGGATAAGGACAACTGAAAAAGTTAGTCACACGAGACAAAGACAAACGGTGTTCAATTACTTACGGATGATGAGGAGCAAGACCCCAGTGATAATACGAAATTTAGTCTGCGACTGCTCAAGCTTGACCACTTCCTCAGCGTAACGAGCCTCGAACTCAGGGGTTAAACCTCCACCATTCACCGCATTCAGGGCAGGCTCATGGGCATTGTTGCGGTCCCCTGATTCATCAGCAGGAATTTGGTCAATTTCTACTTTCATTTCTGTTGATGTGGGCGATGAATCAAGCGGAACTGCCGGGCCTCGACCGATCGCTCGCGTGAGCTCGAAGTCGAATGAGGCGGGCTTAACGATCGACAACCCTACCGATACGATAGCACCCGTCCCCAGGGCCGACAAAGATCCTGCAAGGATAACTTTGCTATCCGTCAATGTCGTGGTAGATATCGTGCCCTGCGTCGTAACCGCTGTGACTAACCATCCCACCATGCCTATAACCAAACCTCCAATGACGCCCGATACTGCCCCAGCCTTATTGAGCTTGCTCCAACACATCAAGAGGCCAATGGGGAAAACGCTACCCGATGTGCATACAGCCATAAGATAGAAGAGGAAGTTGAGATTCAAACCGATGTACGCGAACGCAGTATTGATGCCAGCGAGGAAGACGGCCCAAAAGACGACGGTGGCATGGTTGATCCTCATGAGTTGGGAGTTTGTTGCGCTCGGGTTAATATATTCTCGATAGATGTCATAGGAGAAAATGGTTGCCACAGCTACAAGCTGAGCAGACAATGCCGAAGTTGTTGCCATGAAGGCGATAATAGTGTACATTGCCGGCCCGGCTTTGCCTAGGATCACTACGCTCGCGTACGGCCCAGCGAGTCCTGCGCCAAGTTCTGCTACGGAGAGCCCATTGGGATAGCCTGGGAAGGCCGGATTTGACACCAAAGCCCTGGCTGCCAAACCCATCGAGGATCCAATCCCCAGTCCAACAGAGAGGAAAAAGCACCCCGCGAAAATAAAAGCTTTGCTGGTGCCGGCGGGTCGAGCCGCAATACTTCGCTGCCAGTATGACTGGTCACAAAACGACAGGCCGAAAAAGGACGTCGTAGCTGTCACTGCATAATACATGCCCCCTTGACTCCGAAATGAGAGATAAGACTGATGTCCGTTACCTGGTACAGGTACCGCCTCAGACGCAGTAAGCAGAAGGTCGTACAGCTTTCCAGGGGAGCCAACGGCGTCGCCTCGAGTGTACGTCGCCAGAATAAGGACGACAAGGCAGGAAAAGAGGATACAGCAATGGAGGTAGTCCGCTATGAAAGTTGCCCGTAGACCACCTGTCAATACGTAGGCAACGATGACGAGTGGTAATAGCCAAATTGCAGCATATTCACTCAAACCCGTCATCCCCGTGAGTACTCCAGAACCGCCGATGAGGATCTCGCATCCCACGACGAAGTTGGCGACGAGGGCAGCGAACATATACGCCCAGTGGCCCACAACGCCGAAGCGCACCTTCGCGACCTGGAGATATGTTGAGGCCCCGCTAGCATTGGCTTTAATTTTGGAAGAAATGAACGCGAAGGCTGCAATTTCCACGAAGCCCCCAATCCCAAACCACCAGGGGATAGAAACGCCGTACAGGTAGGTGAGAGTTCCCGTTTGCAGGAAGACCGCGGCCCACACCCAAGCAGAAGTAATACCCACCGACAACCTATTGAGCACATCAGCGAAACAAATCATGTTCCTCGCGGCTTAGTAGCAACATACATGCCGGTCTTGACGGATCTGGAGGCTGAGGAGAACTCCTCTATCTTTCCAGGGTCGAAGTTTGTGTAACGTCTCTGGATCCATGTGAAGGCGTTGATTAGGGCAGCGAAAAAGGCGCCGCCCACCAAGACTACAAGTTGTCAGATATTGATCTTGATTGTATGGAACGTGGCTTACTGGTTGCATATCCTGCGCTTTGAGGTAGCAGGGCCATTGTGATGTGATTGTAGATAGTCGTTTAGGGCACAGGCTAGTGTGCCAGGGACCGCCGACACGTGGTTGCGCTGCCTTTATAAATTGGGCCATCTTGCATGGACGATGCATTGCTATGATAAACATAGGCAAGAACGATGGCGCAAGAAGGAAGCTTGAAGCTTGAAGCTTGAAGCAGCTCGGCCATCCGAGCACTGTGTATGTGCTCTTCGGCCTCAAATATTGCGTGATGCCGACGCAGATTATGCTATTTGCTATTTGCGGCGAATTTATTTAGAATTTGCTCTGCTTTAGCGCGTTTTCTAGGATTCGTGGTATGATTGGACAAAAAGCATTCAGAAATTTGGCTTGGAAGCTTGATGTCCAATCATAGCAGCAACTAAGTAACCCTAACGAAAGTAAGCAAAGGGTAGTTATGCTGAAACCGTCACTAAACGGCACTGCAGCTTCGAGAACCTAGAATCGAGGCGTAGTGAGAATTACATAGTACCTGTACATATTAGTTAGTTTCTTTGTGTCCTGGCTTAAACAACAAGTACTAATTGTACTTAAACTCGCAGCCAGCCTTAGAAAATACGTAGAAGATTTTGGCGCATTGCGGTTTTGGCTATGTACTTGGCGCTTGTTCCGTATGTAGTTAGCTCCCGTACATATGTACCTGCCCAGCCAATCAGATTGATATCTGCCTTAGCACGTAATTGGCCTTCCAAATGTCCTTTAGCAGTCGAGAAGATCTTGAAGGTCTTGAAGATCCTCATACAGATGCTACTCCTATCTATCTCGCGTTCTACGCTGTACCGGAGGATGGACCAGCACGAGGAGACCGTTGATCTGTCCGGCATACGGGGCAAAATGCTAGTCGCCTGCGATATATGCCGCCGGCGAAAGGCATGTCTCCGCTCGTGGCCCCTTCGTTGAATGACTACGCGCTAAGATTTGGCAGGTGCGCTGTGATGGCCAGAGACCGTGTTCGAGATGCAGCAAAGCGGAGAAGAAATGTACCTTCACAACTCCGTGAGTACCTCCGTGTGTAATTTAATGTGAGCACGGAAACTGAACTCCAGACAGGAGACGACTGGTGCATCTTGAGGACGCCATGTAAGGAGCTTTGCCAATATTCTTGAGTTGAATATTTACATGGGATCTCACGCCTAAATGTAGTAGAAGAAGTTCCCATCCACTGACGCAATCTTCTCGTAAACGGTCGTCCTCATCGTTGGGACCCATTTCCGTCCCAAGCCCCGTAAAGCAGTCAAATACGGGCCATAATCCGAACTTGGATGATGTGAGTAATAGTTCGTCCCAATTTCAATATTGTGATGCTCTGCTAAAAACCGGTGATAGAGGGCACAGACACCCTCAGAGTCGGGTAAAGCGCATCTTCTACTCATCGATCATGATGATCAGATCGTTTACTCCGGACCGTCTACTGGCATGCCATTATTTGCTCGACTCGGCTTACTTCGTACTGTCGAAGTCTCCGAGAGCGAACAAAATCCGTTATATTTTTCATCTCACTCCGCAGCCGCTTTGGGCATAATAGGCGCTTCACGCTCTTCATGTGATTTCTTCGACCTTTGCCTACAAAGTTGCTCGCAAGAGCTTATGTTCAAATTGATAGGCTATCATATGGCCAGCCGTCAGTTATTCTGTCTTGAGAAGCCTCGAGTAACACTAACAACTCTCGCTTTTAGCTCTGTTTTTCCCTGTTCTACACGCCCCTTCTTTGCTATCTGTGAGACTGCCCATTATATAACCGGAATTGTTTAGCAATGTTCACTCGCTAACGGCCGGCTTAGGAATTCGTTGCAGTGACTAAAGGACGCTTGATTTGTACTGCTCAGTATGGGGCTTTCTTGATGAGCATCCTCGCCGTGACCGTGCGCTTGGTCGAAGATGCCAAACTCCTCATTCCGACTTCTGAACGCGATCAAGCCAGTGACTCTTACTTTGAGCTAGCCCAAGATTTGTTAAGATCCAGTCAAAATAAACTCGACATTAGGCATATCCTTGCCTTATATCGTATGATGATCACTCTTGCTCCAGTCGAAAACTTACTGACATGATATACAGATCTGGCATTATTCTCCGAAGGCCGCAATAATTCTACTGGTTCGTCGTGTTACCCAATATCACTGGACTTACATTAATAATATATATCAGGCCCGATGTCTAGCTTTGTTGCGGAAGCTATTGGCTTAGCATTCACCACTGGGCTGCATCGCAGTACCACGGATTTCAAGATGGACCCGGTGACGCTGCAGGTATGCTTTCGTGACATCGGAAAAGTTATGGCATTGCTAAGTTACTAGATCCGTACACGGCTCTTTTGGGCTTTATATTCCCTGGACATTTCCCTTGCCTATTCGCAGGGACGTCCACCACTTATCAAACTCTCAGAGTGTAAGGCCACCTAATAATAGTGCGAACGAAAGCTGAGTTACGTAGGCAGCGTTGAACTACCCGACATTGTCGACAATGAATACATAACGAAGACGGCTATTTTATCCCAACCTGAGGGCCGCCCACCAGTGGCTATGGCGGCAGCTGTTAAGATAACTGAAATATACATGATTCTCGAGCAGGTCCGTTGTGTTCCCGATGCTATTCCATCTGATTATTAACTACCTCTAGGTTTTGTCTGCTATCAATGCTCCATCAAAGACAGCTGCGGCCGCCTTCTGCCTTGACGACCGCCCTTTTGAACGTAATGGCATTTTTGCACGTGCTGAGAAAAGACTAGAACAGGTACCTATATACGGATCATACAAAGACCTAAAACATGCTTAACAATAGTGAGCAGATTGAGCGAGATCTCCCACCTTATCTATGCCAGCTCAATATCGCTCCGAACTTAAACTCTATGTTCTTTCACTCCAGTCGTGTACGAGCGACTGGTCAATTTGTTCGCACCCTGATAGCTCGCCAGTCCCTTATCGATGGGCTTGAAGCGAATCTCCCGCCGATTGAAACAGAAATCGATGCTGCTACTTCGGAAGCCTGTCGACTTTCAATAGATATTATCAAAACTTATTCTCGATTACGGCATACAGGCCACCTTCGCTTTTGCGGCTTTCAGGCCGTTTCTCACCTCACAGCTGCCGCACATACACTCATCGCATGTATGCTGAGAAATTCAAATCTCGCATTCGAGCATCGTCCAGATTTACTCACCGCCATCGATCTCTTACTCTTTTTCTCCTCTTCATTCCCATCCGCCAAAACTGTTGCTCAGCTCCTTGTCCAGGTGTCCCGAACGTTGGACTATCGCCATGGCTCAAGTAGCCAGACAGAAGCCGCTGCGATCCGTGTCCTTGCTAGGAAATTTGCACCATCTTCAACTCCCAACTCCCACATACAAAGACGCGCAGCTGAGCAGCACCTAGCTTCGTCGTCATTCGGATATCCACCCTGGCAGTCCAGTGAGAGTACTACAGTTCCTCAACTCGGCGATCAGGCGCTTCCTTCCACGCAACTTAGCGCTGGCTTCTCCGCTGATAGAAACCACTCCTTAATCCTAGATACACTCGCCCCTTCTCAATCCGTTCAGTCTACGGAAGTTTCGTCTACTTTCAATAGCACGACTGAAGAGCGAGGGTGTGGCTGGGACATACCCTTCCCGCCTACCTCATTGGTCGGCGAGTCGCCTCTATGGTCTATGCACAATTCCACACCTGTAAGTAGCACACAGATGGCGGTAGACTCATCGTGGGAGGATGGTATATTTTCATTCTTGAATGATGGCCTATTTGACATTGTGTAAATTTTTATTTGTTCTACAAGCAGTATCTAGTCAATTCCTAGGGGACCTATAATCCTTTGTCCTAATCAATCAGTTCCCGAATATGTTTTTTCCACGTTGGCCAAGAACCCCATCTTCCTTGGTCATCGACTTCTTCAGAACCTCCTTCCCCTATTAATTTAAGAAGGTGCTCAGCGTACTCAAATCTATATATGAGTGACACAAATTAGTGGTTGATCAGATATTATCGTAAGAAACTGGAGCAGTGCAAGGGCACTTACTCTCCCGGATGCCCGAGAATCAACACGTCATGCGTGTCTGCGTCCTCTTGTGGATGAGGTGTTAATTTTAGCGGTGTACCAGCCCAATGTGCTGCGACCACTCGAGCTTGCATCTCGGAGAATGGCCAGGGTATGGCTTCTGCGTGGAGGAGTAGGAATGCAAGAGTAGGGTCAGGTAGATAGAAAAGTTGGTACGCGTCGAGGTTATGCACACCTGTTCCTTCTGTTAGCAATAGGAGCGAGAATAGATGGCCTGTATGCGGAACTTACGGTGTCCACCTTCAAGGTCAGTCTGATCAATCAAGTCCTTGGGTGGCCTGCGTGATCCTGGGGAGACATCAGGATGGTGTAGCAGGGGTGCTGTGTTGAACGGAGCATCCGAGGGGTGGCAGAATTCAAAACGAGCCACATACCCAGTAGCAAAGATGATTACCTAGGACGTATAGATTTAACACTTAGCTTCACGGATAATCTATCCGTAAGTTAGTTTGTAACAACTTACATCTACATCGCTAAGAATCTCATCCGTAACAGTGATGATCCGCCCTGTGGCAGAATGCGGAGAGGGGGGCTCGACAGTCCGTATTCGTGCCACATTCGTTATATACTTCGTCCACCCCCTTTCCTGCTGGGTGTCGTAACGTAGCTTGCTTTTAAAAGAACGGTACACCTTGGTGGGTGCTAGATGTGATTGCTCAACGCAAAGCATACCGAGTTCCCGCACAATATCAGCGCCTAGGTTTAAATTCTTAGCTGATCATCCAGAATAATACAGACAATGGTAAAAGGGTACGTACTGGAGGGGCCAGAACCAACTACCACAACGGTCTACAAAGTATTCAGCTTGAACTCTGGTGCAAATACAATGGTAACACCTAGACCTACCTTTCCGGCGAATACCTTGGCCTTCCTATACCACCTGGAGTGCGTTATTTCTCCCTTCCAGTCCCATAATCCGTCTGTGTACGGAATAAAAGGTCTTGAATCTGACCCGTTTGCAACAACGACATAGTCAAAGTGTTCCTCAAAGGTGGTTCCCACGTCTGGTGAGTTGCTTGTCACCGATGGCGTCCACTCCACCGACCATCTTTTGCTATGGTTACTGTCTTCTGGTGTGTGCCGCACTCGTGTTAC
The DNA here is from genome assembly GCA_023625875.1 of Trichocomaceae sp. PYS4502. Taxonomy (NCBI): domain Eukaryota; kingdom Fungi; phylum Ascomycota; class Eurotiomycetes; order Eurotiales; family Trichocomaceae; species Trichocomaceae sp. PYS4502. The sequence goes on from JAMAFX010000153.1 coordinate 22,787, forward strand.
TACCCTATTAAGTCGTATGTAGTCTGCGTACCGGGCAGCATGCCGTTGTTGATACTGGTAGATTACTTCGTAACTTGGATATTCTGCTGTGCCTTCGGGGTAGGGGTTCGACCGATAAGGCATGATATCCTGGAGAGCATATGAACTCAGGTCTCTACCGGGAAAGGCTGCTTGACACTTACTCTAGGCGTATTTGCTGTGACACCAGCATACATTGGAGTTGGGGCCGGTGCCGGCCTACCAGACCGTTCGAGGTCTGTCAGTGCAATGGCATGGCCATCCTCAGCAAATGTAATGTGGCATGGCGGAGGCGTTGCATCAAAATTCCTGGCAATCCAGCCGAGTGAGAAATGCTTTTTGAAACGGAAGTTACATACATATGTAGGGCACACTAACCACAACCCGCCTGCGCTGTCTCGCGCCTCGTACGCTACAACATCAAAATTTTTGCGCCTAAACTGTTCAATGGCACCCAAGCCCCTTTATTCCAATCAGCTTCGCCTCGCATTCTCTGGCTCATATTGTACTCACGCTGGGCCGCAACCTATGATGAGCACTGATGGATTGGTTGAAGCAGCCATCCTTGATTGGTTATGTCCGGGCGAGCAACTAAAAGGACATAGATACTTTTTGTATAAAAACAAAAAAACAAAATAGAAATAATCCAGCTTCAGCAAAAAGTCTAAAATTTGAACGATAATATTTTATTTCTAAACTTCCCGCCATCGAAGGTCCACGGCCTCGGTCCACCGAGAGCACGTAATATCTCGGATGGCCGAGCACGGCGCTCAGGCCCAGAAGCTATGTATGTAAGTGCCGGATTCGATATTGGCGACCTCTGCCATCTACTGCCGCAGCCTATGTAGTTATTATACTGCTAAAAAAGTTCATGTCAGTATTTATAAGTTTACAACACTTTTGAAGGGATCGAGAAAACCTCGATCGAGATCTTTCTCAGAGCATTGCGTCCCATACATATCGACAAGATGACAGTGCCGCTCATCATACATCCCACGTCCCCTCTTCTCTCCAACTCTGACGTGGTCATCCTTGATGCCTCGTGGCTGTATGAGCCTGATCCCCCTACACGCAATGCGTACGATGAGTTCAACGCCAGACCTCGTTTTCCAAATGCGCGTTTCTGGGACCTAGACGCCGTGTCTGAACCCCATCCTGATGGGTATATCTTGATGCTCCCATCACCTGAGAGATTCGCAGCATTCGCAGGGAAAAATGGTATCACCAAAAATTCCCACGTTGTAGTATACGACAGCGAAGGCGTTTTCTCCAGTCCTCGGACCGCATGGACATTCAAGGTTATTCCCTTTTGAATCTTCTGCACGTCGAATAACGAGCAATGACTGACTACGGGGCACAAACTTTTAGGTCTATGGCCATGAGAAAGTGTCAGTAATTAACGGCGGTCTGCCACGTGCGAAGAAGGAAGGCATCAAGCTTGAAATTGGGCCACCGAAGCATTTTGAGGTTGGTACCTAGGTGTCTATCGCACATCGTTGCAAATCACGTAAATCATTGACATCCCTAGGAAACTCAATATCCAGTCCCTACTGTGCAGCCTGGTGCTGTTGCACGTGCGTAGTGCGCTCGTCTAACTTTGAATATACGCTGAACTGACCGCTTTGCAGAGTTCGACGAAATTCTTAGACTCGCAGAAAGGCCATCACCTTTCACCGAGGACACATTATTGATTGATGCAAGACCTGCAGCATCCTATGAAGCCGGCCACATACCCACATCCCTCCTTCTGGATTTCCCTTCATCTCTTCTCCGGGACGATGAAAATTTTACGTACCTCCGACAGCCGGAAGACTTGAAGAATTACATTATACAGCAACTTGGGCAAGACAAGCTAGATCAAATTGTTTCAAAGAGAGTGGAGGTCATTAATAGTGAGTTTCATTTCTACAAGGTCCTTCCGCATCAGCGCAGCTCCAAAGTCTAATCGTTTTGACCAGCGTGCGGAGGCGGATTGTCAGCAGCTATCAACTGGTTAAATCTCCAGGCCCTCGGAGTTGATTCTAGACTTTACGATGAAGTAAGACTCCTTTACCCAATCAGTTCAGACATACAATTGACTCAACGTTTTCTAGTCTTGGGGAGGCTATTCCGCCCGAAAATATTCCCCTACAACAACTGGACCAAATCCTTTGTAGTGTATGTACAGGTGTGGCTCATGTATATAGTCATACTTCATCCGACGTCTGTGCCTCCCAAAGCCCTGTTACAGCACTCTTTCCATTGACCTCTTCAACCCTGACAAGCGTCGTAGCACTGTGTTTGAGTTTCTTCCCATCCTCTTTCCCTTCAGTGACATACGCTGTCCATTGCGCAACTATGCCCGTAGAACCAGCATCGTTGGTAGTCACAATGTTCAAGTCTTTGATTTCAGTAATGGATGCGAAGAAGGGCTTGCGGAATTGTTCAGTGATGAGGGTTATGAATGAATCCTTATCAAAGCTGGTTCCATTGATGCTAGTCAAGATTAAAAATTTGAGCATGTTACTGAGCGAGAGGAGGCAATTCGTTAGAATTGAGACATACATGATCTCGGCGGTGGGTGCAAGCTCAATATCCAGCGTTGAAGCTGCAAGTTGGTCGTCAGCCTGGAATAAGGCACTCGTGAAAAAGGAGTCAACAAAGCCAGCAACAATTGGGCGAGTCATTTTTGCGGGTGTCTTTGATTCTGGAGACAAGACAGTAGGAAGTAGCACAGAGGAAGTAAAATCTAGCAATCGTATGCCAGGGGAACCTAGCCCTTTTATATTCCATACTAGATATTTATGACTAATAAACGTTGGGCTTCCAACTCCACTCTGGTCTGGCTTTGGACTACTATGCAAACTTTACCTAGGATGCAATATTATATAAGATACTCGGAAGTTTTACACGACTTAATGACTTCCTAGTATAGATACCGGTCCCGGACGGGCTCCATGCCTATATAAGGAGTAGGATCAGTATATTTCATGACGTATCTAGGTCAGTTTAACCGGATCAATATCTATGTATCGTTCGTGCAATCCATCTCCTAACTTCCTTACGATAATGGGCTCTACCTAAGAAATAATGTGAAACAAGCTGCCACGTTCAATCTAGGGAAGTAAGGGGAATAATACCTAGGTAGTGATAGAGTCTATGCTTATTCGAGCCCTAGGAAACATTTCAAACCTGACGACACTTGGATATACAATCTTCGGGTGAACTATTGTAGTTCTGCAAAAGTAATCCCTCGCATGAGCTAAACTTATGTGTTGAGGGACTACAAAAAAACGGCCGTCTCACCATCCCACCTTTATTACCAACGAGTACCTAATAGAGGCCTTATGACTTTACCAACTTGGGATGTATGAAGGCACGGCTTGAATAACAGCTGAAGATAATTCGTTTGAAAACTATATCGCAAATTATATGCCTCCATCGGAATTAGCATTCAAGAAAGAATTGTCTACGGCGCATGCCAACCCACGGAAAGTGATTTATTTTGTACAGATACTAACTCTGGAGCGAATCGAAATGCATTAATAAACTCTTTCTACTTTACTCAACAATATTGGCGGGGTCTTTCAATCTATCTTCAGCGCCATTTACAATTCGGACAGGAAGACAACCTTGGTATATATGTAGAAAAATATTATTAGCATTTGTGACCTCGGGACGTTTTGATATTGATTCTCGTGCGTCTATATTTATTGTAAATGCTCACAATCAAATCAACACCTGCAGGCTTTAAATTTACTCAACAGAGTTCACGATATAATTTTCGAGATTTTAGTAGTAGACATGCTCTAGACCCTACTTTCCAAGCCAGCCTGGCTAGTACCTAGGTATGTTTATTCCCGGATATGTTTTCTTCCTTCTAGACATAATGTTATTAGTGTCCGAGCTCACAAACCCTCCTATAATAAATCATCATGAGTCTAGCCATTCACTGAACAAGCTAGAAGTAGGACTGGGTTATTCAGGTTACATCTGCACGAGGACAATCAAAATTATACCTAGTACCTAGGTGATAATCACATGTTATATGTATTGTATGTTTAGGTATAAAGAGGCTTTCATTGTTTTAAAACACCCAGACAGTGTGTGAGGCATTTTTCTTTGTGTGGGAAAATCTAATTCCTATATCTACAAGCGGTAGGCGTCCATGTTACTCAATGTTATGCAGGCTTCTATCGGAGTATAAACAAATAATGGAAGGCTATAGCACAATTTCTTTCAGCATGCCATTTCTGGTACCTCTATATTACCTAGGTATGCAAATATCCTACCACTTAACAAGATCAACACTGCTGTGCCTTCAGAGCAAGTTCCACCCATGGTATTTTCTTTCACTAATTTCGACTTTTGTTCGGTAATATCTGGCCATATTCCTCCAAATGCTCATTTCTTTATTAACATGGTATGACAGCAATTTTAAAAACTGGTATAATGTACTTCAGTTACAGCAATAGATTAGCACGAGGTGTTACTTCATCGATATGTCCCTGCACTCATCTGTCTATAAAAGGATCATTCCACCCACCAGAGAGCTCTTTCCTTCATCTTCACTACACAACTCTGGATCATATCAGACCAGGATTGAACCCCAGATATCTCCAGACATATCAGCATCTGCCAATCACCTCGCATTTAGCTACGATAATCGCAAAATGCTTTTCAAGACTCTGGTTGCTGCCCTTTTGGCGACTGCGGCGATTGCCGTGCCTACCAAGACTGGTACGTTTACCTTCCCATAATGTTGGAAAGTATTAACTGGATCATCGATAGATACGAAGCGTGAATCCGAGGCCGTCGATTTCTACATTCCTCCTCCTGGAACGATTCACACCAACTCCCCCGAGGTTGAGAAACGTGACGTCTTCTCTTGGCCTCCGCCACCTATTTGTACATCTCTCCCTTGCACTCAGGGGGTCAACGAATAGGCGAACTAAACACGGACCTACATGAAGTAATGAACGGCCGAAAGGACGAAAAATGGTCGAGCTAATAGGGATGCAGGACACCTGGCGTGGGACATTTGGTTAAACAAGTGCTTAATTGGAATAATGAGATGATGAGCTTGACTATCTGACTAAGGTTAGGGGTTATGAAGTTCGGAAATACATACAAAACATTTATTACACATAACCAGATCCTTAGATCAGATACAAAGGCAGATAATGATCCTTACTCGTGGCTTATGTTGGATGAATTGTGCTTAGCATGATTTCCAGAATGTCATCTTGGCATTAGGCTTTACTAGGATGAGTTGTTCACTCGGACATTAAAGGACATGATAGAGGTGCGTTAAGAGAATTGGGTATATCTATGGATATCAACACGCACAGATACTATGCATCTACAAAGGTAATGATTTTATGTTTTAGAGGACTTTGATTTTTTATATCCCACGATCGATGCTGCTACAGTGAGTAAGATAGATCTCATCGCATCCTTCAAACGATTTACCTACCTAGGTCATAATAAGACAGCGAAAGAGGCATAAAAGTTCAGTGAAGTGGCCTTCACACGGCCAATGTCACGCTTGAAATGAAACGAAAAGGACCGCGGTAAAATCTAAATTTCGATATACAGTCCCAACTACCACAATCTGGTGTCTACTAACGAACGAGTCAGAGCAGGGTATTCCCCAGTCGATGTAGAATGGCATCCATATTATTAATTCGAGGTTCATCCATAATAGGATCGGATCAACTACTTTAGACAGATGTAAAAAATGACTTGCTGATATTATGTTGATCAATCCATAAGCCAGACTAGCCGAATACTTTGTTTCTCCGATTCTCGAAGTTCCCCTGGATCGTTAGGTACATATGTACCGAAACAAATGACTGGCGCGGAAAGTCGGCCGAAGCAGCTGTTTGTCAGTTACATATTCTGTACTCCCATAGGAATTGTGTATTGAAACAATAGCAAGACTATGGATATATTCTATTTTACCTATAGGCTAGTGGACACTGACTGGGCTCCATGATGATGGAAACTCCTGGGGAGGTAGACTTTCCCAATAAAATCTGCAATACAAGTTAGCTTTCTTACACCTCACGGAATAATTGCCGCATAAGGTTGTTTAAATATCACTTGAATTTTCCACCAAACGCCTGTTTCATTGCGTCCCCGGCCCGGAAATATTGCTGAATGTAACAAATTTATTAGGGTGGCATTGAGTATGATTTCTGAATATCGTGCCACAAGCCGGAGATGATCAGATACGGCTCGCACATCAGGGCTAACGAGTAACAACTTCATTTTCGAGCGATATCCCGGGGGCTCTGGACTGTTCGAAAATCTCGTAAGAGGATCAACATATATAAATATCTCCAATCTGCCTTTAAAAACGTATACACCTTGTAGCATACCAAACAACATCCAAGAACAAATAGCCATGAAACCTACGGCAACGCTTGTAAGCATAGCCAGTGCTATACTGGCCGCCACATCGGTCCAGGCTCAGCAGTCTGGATATGGCCAGTGTGGTGGTGAGGGCTGGACCGGCGCAACAAGTTGCGTGCCTGGATGGATATGCACATTTCTCAATAATTACTACTCCCAATGTCTACCATCTTCTAGCTCTTTGAGCACTACAAAGTCATCTACTACATCCTCAAGTTCATCCTCTGCCACAAGTACACCGACTGGGACCAGTGGCGGGAAATTGAAATGGTTCGGTGTCGATGAATCGTGTGCTGAGTTTGGAACCGCAATGCCTGGTACATGGGGTGTAGATTACACTTTTGCAAACACCACGACCATTGGCGTATGTCACTTTTCCTTACTCGTACTATACTCGCAACTTGAGGGCTAACCCCAATGAATGGCATGAGCAGGAATTCATCAGTCAGGGCTTCAACATTTTTCGCATTCCATTTGCCATGGAACGAATGGCACAAGGCTCAGTTGATGCGCCTTTGGATCAAGGATACTTGACCAACTACTCAGTTGCGGTCAACTACATTACCGAGAAGGGAGCATATGCCGTACTCGATGCTCACAATTATGGTAGATATAACGGGAACATTATCAACGATACTGCTGCTTTCCAGACTTTCTGGACTAACATGGCAAACGTATTCAAGAACAATTCGAAAGTTGTATGTACCTTTACTGCTATTTTCTGCCATTTTTACTGTTTCAATAATTTCGCTAATAACGCAAAGATCTTCGACACGAACAACGAGTATCATGACGAAGATGAAACCCTAGTCTTTAACCTGAACCAGGCAGCGATCGATGGCATTCGGGGTGCCGGCGCAACAACGCAGTATATCTTCGCTGAGGGCAATAGCTGGACAGGAGCATGGACATGGAACACTACCAATGATTCACTTAAAGATCTGAAGGACCCCGAAAATCTACTGGTCTATGAAATGCATCAATATCTTGACTCCGATGGATCTGGCACAAGTGCGACATGTGTCTCATCGACAATTGGGGTTGAAAGAATCGAGGGTGCAACGGCTTGGTTGAAATCGAATGGAAAGCTGGCTTTCTTAGGTGAATATGCAGGTGGACCAAACTCAGTATGTCAAGACGCAGTGACTGGAATGTTGGACCATTTGTCAGCGAACAATAATGTTTGGCTAGGGGCGAGCTTCTGGGCTGCTGGTCCTTGGTGGGGTCCAAATACTTGGTCCAATATGGAGCCTCCAAGTGGACAGGCCTATGTTTATTATGATAAGATCCTGCAAGCTTACACCCCCTAAGAGCCTATCGATAGTACTGAATCTATCTAGCATGGCCTCAAATATGATTATCAATACGCTTTTTGCCACTTCTTATTTGAAAACCCTTTGGGGTATGATAACTGACGGCCTAGATGAAGAGTATCTGTTGGGAGTTTGCGGTCTGGCAAAACCATGCCGGTTACCCGATTAGGTTAGCGGCATATGCCCGGCGAGGATATATATCCTCCTCGGTGAGGCGATGCCTGGAGAAATCAATAAACCATCTTTCTTTTGACTCATCTTCTCGTTCATACGAACTCAATAGTATCGTTGCCAGAGATGCTGTCGCTTATCTTTGTGAACCACAACTATGCCGACTAATTTAAACAAATATGGTAGCCAGGAAATCCTCCAGGTCATACAGTTCGTTCATCCCACCTACCCATGCAACATGCTGGTCTGGACGACATAATATACAGTACCCATTTACTTCACCTCTTTCGTTTGTTCCATTACTGTCCGGTACCGACTTCTGGCTCCCATAATCAGTGTATATCTTGTCGTAGTCCCAACCAAAGGTAGCATCAAATGGGCGAAATATTTCTGGAATATCAAAGAAATCAATATCTAGCCTCGGGCTAGAGTGAACAAGAATAGTCTCTAAGCAAGACCTCCCTCTTAGTTTCGGAAGCCAGTTTTCAGCAATTGGCAAAGCAGCAAATCGACTCAATTTCTTCATGTTTTGTTCTTCCCGCAGGTCCCCGGAGAAAACGATCAATCTCCAGAATCCACCAGTGCTGCGAAGGAGGTCTTTCAATTGTATATTTGAAGATCCACTTGCGTGATTGGTGATTGTGCAGTCAAAAGGTTCCAGACGCATCCCGACAGTAATATGAGAATAGAGGTAGTTTCGTTGGGCAACCAGGACACTAGGCTGGTAGGTTATGCGAGTTCCAGTGATAAATCCGGCGTACTTTTCACGAACCTTTTCAACCTCTTCGCGCCGGGCGTCTGATTGTTTGTACGCTCTTAGAATACGGTTATCTAATTCCATCAGCTCTTGGGCAACGGGACGCCGTTCTTCTTCGTAGGTATCTAGGATGGATTTATGAGCTTTTCCAGTGATTACAGAGGCAAGTTTCCATACAAGGTTGTATGTGTCTTGCATGGATATGTTCATTCCTTGACCTGCCATGGGGGAGTGCGTGTGAGCGGCATCGCCAGCAAGGAATATTCTTCTCGAATTGGTTAGCTTCTAGAGCCTTTGTGTAATGAGAGATATTTGCATTACCGATCCTGTACACGATAGCGCTTGACTAAATTCTGTTTAACCTTTGATATAATTAATTCAATTACCTAGGTAGCACATAAGAAATATACAATCGATAGAGTTAGCGTACCTTGTATATAGACCACCAGTCGCAATGCCGGAAGGTCAAATGATATGGTTGAATCACCTGTGCTGCGATTTTTATCAAGCTCTGGGGAGAGTCATGTTGCTCTTTACTTTCCAAATTGCTGTTCTCTCGCAGTTGAATGTACATTCTCAGAAGCCGATTCTCGCGTGGTGCGGTCATAATTTGGCCGGACATCTCGGATTGGATCACACAAGATTGTCGAACGTCGGCTGAGAGGCCTCTTTCAGAAGTGCTCATGAATATTCTATAAAATAGGATGAATATACATACGAAAATTGGTTATGGGTGAAATGTCTAGGACGCCCCAAGTCGATTCATCTGAGTGACTCTCTATTTCAATTCTCTGTTGCTCCCGGGTCGAGCTGCGAGCACCTTCACAGGCAATTATGTATTGTGCACGTATTATCTCCGGGGGTTTTGTTTCTGCGGATTGGATTAGTTGCTAGCACATGAAAATTAATAAGAAGGAAAATAATACCTGCTGATAGTTCGGTTACTCTCACTATTACATTGAAGTTATTGTCGGCTGCAGGCAATATATCTGTTACCTCCCCTCGTTTTTGCCATTCTACAGCAAGCCTTTTGTTTTCGTTCAGATAATTAAGAAGAGCATCCTCAATGAGGCCCTGGTTAAGCAGAACTTGACTAAATTTCGAAAGATTCCTAGGCTGAGAGGGTGATCGTTTTCCTCTTTCAATATGGCCAGTTTCGCTGTTGTGGCTCTATGAGGGATATTTGGAATCCATCCATGTGATTAGCTGAGAGCATGCTTATTGCAGATACGAAAAGAACGTTACATGCCCAATAACACATCTCAAAATCACCTACGGCCTGTCTCAAGATACGATCGACAATGCCAAAACTGTCAAATATTTCTAGTGTCCGACTGTGCAGACCATCTGCATGGCCTGTTTGTGTCCGACCGGGCTTTTGGTCGATTATCCGTGTCGACATATCGGTGAATTGAGATGCCCAGCAGGCTGCCATCAGGCCGGCTGGTCCGGCTCCGATGATCAAGAGGTCTGTTGTCGAAGTGTTCATTTTACTGGTGCTTACTAGTAACAAAAGCAAAAAAGGAATGCAATGTTTCGATCTTCAGAAATCTTGGAATCAAAATAAAGTATCATGTGATGCAATTTCCGGTTTTGGCTATCAACGTCATCGTGAGCAGAACTCCTAGGTATTTACTGACAGACCTCAGGTATATTTTACAAATTATTCATTTTATTTAGTTATATCTTGCACGTACTCGATACCGCACATGGCTATTTATGCGGATCTTCGAAGAAAAAGAAGGCCTGCAGTAATTATCAGCATCAGATATAATAAAATAAAAGGTCGATGAACAGCTTTAAAACTCACTATAGTCCTCATCTGAAGCCCACGAATCTACAATATCCAGCCTTGCCCTCTGAGCAAGCTCAGCCTGATCATCAAGATCGTATTTGTGACTCCTAACTGCAAGCAACTTTCGCCCCGCAGGAACACTACGTTTCACTGTTTCGCCAGCGCTATTTTTGACGTCAAGATATGTGTCAACGGCAGGATAATAATATTGGTTGTGGCTACCGTTTTCTTCGTCCCAACATCCAGATACCTTCCACCGGCTGAGGTCGAAAGCGTCATAGCCTAAGATTTCATTTGCCCTATGTAACCCATTCTTGATGAAGCGTCGATTTGTGCCCTGTTCATCGTTGTATGCGCCTAATACCCTCGTTCGGTTTTTGCAGCCATCCACCCCGAGCAGGAATGCCGGGCTTCTTTGATCAATATCACTACCGCCAGACCCGTAGAAACTGGCTAGAAATTCGGCGGCTTCACGGCGCTGAAAGCTACCTAAGGTTGATCCAAGGGATAGTATGATCACTGGTCGCCCTTGTATATTTGGTTTTCGTAGCCATTCGCGTCCGTCGTCGTATGTGCCAAGCAGTCCGAAGCATCGGATACGGTTGAAGTGGCCTGGAGGAATGAGTGCCAGGGTCCGCAAAAGTTCTCCATGTGAGACATCCAAGGCATAATAATCAACCTCGCGACCTAGTTCGTCTAGTGCGTCTAAAAGTATCTTGACCTTGCGAAGGTTTCTGCACAAGTGCAAACTTAGTATCGAATATGTTCATGTTTAACCATCAACGACAAATTGCAGCATACCCGCTCCCTAATTCAACCAGCATGGTGCCCGATGGGATATGAGCCGCGATCTTATACTTATTCTTTTCTAATAATTTGATTTCCTCGTCGGTCAGATAGTAAGAAGAACTGTAAGTAACGTCCTCAAAATATTTGAGCCCTTTTTCATTCCATAACAGCAAGTCTGGCATGGCAGTCATGCCCTTGTTTTTCGTGTAATCATGTATCTTTTCTTGTACTGATGTACGAAGACCCTCATCAGTCTTCTGCGGCTGGCCGCGGATGTCAATGATGCTGTTGTGTGTGGGTGCTGTGGTGATGATGGGATCTCGATGCCTCTTCTGCGCTTGCAGCCCGAACTGGATAGGAAGTATATTTTCCAACATGTTTGCAAACGTTCCCGATAAGGTTATTATATCTTTTCTGAGATGGCACGAAGACATATGAGGGAGCAATTGATGGGAATATCTATGTAAATCACGTGTAGGTAAATACCTAGGTATGATGTAAGCTGTACCAACCTTGGAAACAACCGCTTTCTCGGAGCTAATAATGACGGAATAGATTATTGTTATGAAGATGCCTCTATTCATCGAATGCTCGGTTTATCATATTCTGACGTCGTTTGCAGTATTCTACAGGACTATCCCCTGTTGTTCGGGTTCCGACGCCGTCGAAAGATTGAGCCAGAATTCTTTGTATGACTACCTAGGTATGCGGCAAATATATCGATAAAGAACCTTGGAAGAACGGCCGGTAAATTTTCTGACTACCGAAGCCAAGGTATCAGCCTGTATTTAGACTACGCAGCAACGTGGAGAATGGGCATTTGGACATTGTGAAGCACCTGCTGGCCGTGCATGCAAAACGGTCATAGTATGTACTCTTCCATTTGTTGAGGACTTACAGTATTGCTAATGAACTTATCGCCAAGACAAGCTGGACAGTTATGAAATCATCTTGTATTAGGCGAAAAGTGTGGATATATTAAGTCCAATTAAGCTGCAACAGTCAATTATTTCAACGTAAGATTGCATTAGGTGAGATCAAAGAGCATTAAAAAGCCCCCTTCACCAATGGAATGACTTCATCCTCTGTTCCAAGCCCAGCCATCGGCCTATTGGAATTCTTCAGAACTCCAAACATGACCTTTAACCTCTTAAGGTCCTCAGGCACATTCTCTCTGCCGCCTAGACATCCCTTGGCGGCTAATTCACCCAGGCGTTCACTGCCCTGCGTTGTACACAATGTTTGGAACAATCCCCCAGTTGATGCTGATATACCATTGCTAATCAAGGCATGACCACCGCCAATGATAAAACCCAAAGATGTCAAGATCGCCAAACAATATGGGACAATCAAACGTGCCGGATTGCTGAAGGAGTACACATTCACTGTAAACATCTCCGTGACCACTGTTTGTGAGGTCGTTTGGTTGAGTGACAACATGGATATGACAACATTTTCCAATAGTTCTTGCATTGACTCCTGCGTGATATTGAAACTAGGTGATTTTACTGGGCCATGGTATAAATTAGACAAGGCAATGATCGTGTTCGCAGTTTGTTGGGCATGCATCACTAATCCATCCATTAGAAAGAAGATTCGCAAAGTTTTTTCTGAACCACAAATCAAAATATAATCGGTCTCACCTAATGCATCTATATAGCCGGAAAATGCACCAACAACGGTATCTTGAATTGCTGCGAGGTTGGCCCTCTTATTGGTATCCATTATATTCCCACCACCAGATCCTGTCGAGCTACCATTAATGACAGCATCTTCTCCGCCGTTGAGAGGTTGCATTCCGAAATCTGAGTAGAAATTTGAGCTATTGAGTAACGGCCCCGGTTGAATATTTGTCGTTGATCCGTATTGTTTGCCATTGCGATAGTCAATTTGTAGAGAGTATACAGCCTCGTAAGCAGTACAGCTAAGATTCTGGAAGCCTGCGCCTAGTCCTCCCGGTGACCAAGAAAGTTCAAAAACAAATCCATTTTGTGAGTCGTAACTTGCAGATGCAGCGTAGATATAAGCAAAAGATGATTTAGGTTGTGGATACGTTTGATTGACCCAGTCGAAAAGGGCAGGAGAAGCAGAATCATCGCACTGGAAGCTTGGGGCAGTTATGTTGATGTTATATGAACAATTCGGTCCGCAAGGAGATATCGAAGCCACATATGTCCCTGCAAGGATCGACTGTGTCGCTACTCTTTTAACTATGTCTGTAGGTCCTCTGGATTTCTCTCGCTCGTTTAGTTAAATTTTGTCTTCGACATGTTGAAAACGAAATGGGAGGAATAACCGACCCGTAATCACCAAAGTTATCGACTTGCCACAATGCTGTCGCTAGCATGCCATTATATGTTCCGTTTCCGATGAAATTGGGGTCAAGTACTGGAACCGACACTTGTGAAAGCCTCGTATGCGTCTTTGGTTCGACAGTCAAGGCGCCAGGTGGAAACACCATTGCGATCGGAAGACACCAGAACAGAACTGCGCACAGGAACGGAATTGGAAGGCGCCAAAATAGGTCGATCCGGCCAAGTTGCAAGGGGTTGCCCATGGCCGATAGTAATCTGTCAAGATCACCAAGCTGCAAGGGCTGGACTCGAAGGAGCTTCCATATTATTTGGACGAAGGAAATTCCGAGCGCAGCCGCGAGAAGCATTCGGAAGCCATTCACGAAGACCAACGAAAGCACCGTGACATAAGGCTGACTGATGCTTTCGTCAACGCGACGTTGATCTAGCCATCGGAACAAGCCAAGATGAGCGATGGCTAAGAATAGGCCTGGATGGCACAGAGTTAGACAGACGTAGCAAAATGGCTTATCTTTTCAGTCACACCGGCCAGACACTTTTTGCATACCAATCAAGAAACAACTCAGAATCGCGCTTGGCGTTACCCAGCCTATTGTCCAACGCCAGTGCGAGTCGACAGAACTAGTATCCGAAGTGTAAGAGTCCATATCAGAGGAGAGAAACTCTTTAGCACCGCCATCTGCACCCGTATCGCTATCATTGTTATTATTATTGTTGTTGTTGCTCTTGACATCCTCTGTGTTGGTCTCGAAATCATTGTCAAACGCGCCTAGCTGATCTGCCAGAGTATACAAGTGCTGCGATGACATTCTCCCTGTGAGTATCGAGCACGCGCTCTCTGTATCGTAAGTTCGGAAGAGCAGGAGAAGATAGCAATCTGGTTGAAGTGATAACTGAGGATGATCAAATCCACTTTAGATGATCCTTTTCCCTTCTATTTATGCTTGAAATCCGATCTCCTGGAATATTCCGTTAGATCCAGCTGCAACTATTCCTATATGCTCATTCTTTGAAAAGACCTTTGTGGTTGTCATCTGTACTATACGCGTTTCTTCACGTTTGGCGCATATGTATGTATCCGCTTACTGAGCCTTCCAAACGGTGTCAGATTGTTCAGGCTTTCAACACTCTCCAGATGACCGAGGCGTTCACCACCGAACACTGGGAAAATAAAGCAAGGCTGGTCTTCTTTATCATCTGCAACCCGGCGGCGCAGTCGGCCAAGAAATTCCAGGAATGTTGGTACTAGACTACTAGCCGCTCAGCCGTCACTATTTATGTACGGCACTATGTATCAAGGGCCCGGGGATCTAAGCCCCCGAGTGCGTGACACAAATGTGCGAAATTGCTTTGTCGTGCTGCGTAGCAGGCCATCCTAATCCGAGATACAGCACTCCGTAGCAGATCTGTAGTTTTTCCTGTCAACCTGCTTCAAGTTTTAACAATTACTACGTATAGCAGTATAAAATAAAAATGTGCCTAGCTTTGTACCATGCATACTACATAGCCAGGTGGAAATCTGGATGTATCATGTTGCAGCAGAACAGGTGCCGAAGAATTTAGCGCCTGTGCAAATTGCATAAAAAGTTTTGGAAATACTACTAGAGTCGAGACTGAGTAAAAGTCTTGGCATTTACTCCACTTTTCAATTTCATAGTCCTAAGTCTGGCATCTATGTTTAGGGCTGGCGAAGCTAGAGGCAGTTATGTAGGGCTTACTACTACGCAGCCTCTTAGGAATAGGTTAGGGTTAGGGAGGATTAGGGTCTGGCAAGGGTAACCCCAAGTCGCGGGAAACGAGGACTCCAGCCCCAAAACCCGATTCCAAACATGCACTATCCGATGGAGAGACACCCCCCGAACCGAAGCGCACCAAGTTACCAAATGAGAATGACCCGGCGAGTGCAACAAAGCCCGGTGCTGGTTCTATGGATACCGTCTTGGCGGGCATGGTAGATGATTCAGGAAGTGACTTTTGACACGGAGAGCGACAGCGAGGGTGAAGAGCCGACGGAGGAGCAGGTCAAGGCAATCACCATAAAAATCGAAAAAATCCCCAAGCGTATCGAAAACTTGGCTAAATTACGCGGTTTACTGCTCGAACTACCTCCCGACCGCGCTTCTAGGCCAACTCAAGTCTTGGACCACAATCGTCGCAGCCACGCCAAATGTGGGCAGTTTTACAGCCTTGAAAACATGGCTGCAGAGCGAGTTCTTCAAACCTCATATCCCGTATCTGTTGAAAGGGTATATCCTGCCACAAGAGGTAGACCCCGAACCCCGGACTCGTGGCGATGATTTCGATACTGTCATGTCCGTTATCAAGACAACAGCACGGCGCAAGAACAGAAGCTTGCACAAGGCTAATATCGACCGATCTACGTGGGAGTACTGTGACTGGCTGGCATCAACCTTATCTCGCGTTTTCGAAGCGAATGAATCTGACTGCGATGGGCTTTTTGAAGGATCAAATGTGTCGGAACCGTATACAAAAAGGGTGTGGATTAACCCAAGGGGGGTGTGGCTTCATCCTATCCCTAATTTTAGCTCCTCTCAACATCCTAATATCCTCACGGTATACCGTATTCAGTTTAGGGCAAGATCATTCGCAAATAACTCTAACCCCAAAAGGGGGTAGCAATTCGAAATTCGAAGTCTACTTCAGAACCATTTTCCACCATTGGTGAATCTTCAGCAATCGCTTTGCTAAGCGAAAATAAATTTGCCAGTTACCTAGGTAATATTCTACTTGGCTATTGGAAAACCTGAGTTTGTCTTGTCGCCCAGGTTGCTATCCATAGTAAACGTGCCTAGGTACTTAGGTAGGTATATAAATAAACCCGAATAACATAGCAAAACTACCTAGGTAACCAAGTAAATCAACATAACTCAACTGCATCTTTGTTTAATAGCAGCTTCAAGGAGAAAGACTCTTAGATCTGCTCTTATATACCACCATTATGCATCTAGGTACAAGTTCAATAATTGCCATCGCTGAACTGGTGGTTTACATACCATCGATCATCTTAGCCGCCTTCGTATGCGCTCGTCATGGTTTCAGTCGCAGTTCTGGGTATGAAGTCTCATTATTTGCTTACTCCCTAAGAGCCCTAATGGTAATTTGACCGACACTGACTTAAGATGATCTCATTCAAACAGGTGGTATTATACCTTCACTCTATGTCTCCTCCGAATCGTCAGCGCGATCTGTCAGCTCTTGACACTTGTCGACCAAACTTCCACCGGCCTTGTAGAAGCAATCATGATTTTGAACCACATTGGATTAACCCCCCTTTTGCTGTCAACTCTGGGGATGCTATCACGAATGTGCGTATGTCCGAATGTCTTCCCTTGCCACATTTTTGGTCTCACTAACCCTTTTCCAACTTACTGTGGCTATAGAGTCGACTGGATTAACGTTCGATCCTCTTCGCACTTAATCGGAGTGACAAATTTCCGCTTGGCACAGCTTTTTGTTGTTTTGGGTGCAGTATTCGGTATTATTGGTGTTGCTAACAGCGGCAGCGATATCAACACCGGTGACACCAACGACCGCAGTCCGCCTTCAGTATTGAGCCACATCGCTGTCATTTGCTACGTAGCAACATATGCTACACTAGTCTATATTATGGTCAGATCCCTCTCATCTGTACAGATAATTCCACCACATGAGCGCATCCTGGTTCCGGCAGTTGGTCTCGCGCTGCCTCTAGTCTTTGTGCGTCTGTTATATCAAGTTTTGGTTGTGTTTGTCCACCGAAATCCGTTTGTGGCCCTCAACGGACCGATTTTGGTCCAGTTGTTGATGTCCTCTCGTGATGGAGTTGTTCGTTGTGTTGATCTTCCTCATTGTTGGAATGAAGCTTGATAGGCTTGACGAGTCCGAACAAGGGCCAATCGTGACTCGACCGTGGAAGAACCGGGACAAGAGGCGCCGTAGACATCGCCACGAAGGCCATAGTGAAAGTGCAGCTCCGATGAATGCGGGCTATGAAATAGGTCATATTGCTTACACGGAGAGATGAGTGCATTACAAAGAGCGACAATTCGGGTAATTGATGGGGTGCTGGCAAAGATATCCCGACTAGAAGAAACCGAATTTACCTCTTGCTTCGTCCTTGGAAACTTACAATCCACATTAAGTTGTCCATATATACCTTGGTAACTGCAGGCTTAAGGAGGCAGGAGTTACGGGGAACAATGTTAGCATATTGCCTCGCTGAAAAAATGCCTTTGCCTTTCGTTTGATCTAGTTACATTTATGAATCTGGCATCCAAGTATAGAATATGCAGGTAATACTTTTTACTATTTACTATCTACTCTCTCGCTCCCAGACCTAGTCTGTACTATCTTTTCATAATTGTTAGACTACATGTCCTTTCTTCTATTCCGAAAATGGTTGTCTCTAGTAAGTTTGAGTGTCAGAGTGATCCATGGATGGTCAAGCCCGGCCAAACAGATACCTAGTTAATTTATTATTAAACGTGGAAATGCCCAAGCTAAAGAATTTCAATCACGTACCAAGGCTAGGTCTTGGAGAAAAGCGCAAACTTCAGGACAGAGGTATGTGTAAGATCCAACTGAGTCTCAGAGAGAACAGATAATCACTGCGCTAACCATGTCTGCGGTCTTCTTCCTTTGCGCCTCAGCTTCACCACTGAAAATCTAGGTCTTGACGTGGCGGGATCCACCAGGGAAAGGAATATAATGTTTTGGTCGAGGAACACGACGAGCTTTCTTCAAAATTTCCATGGTGGACTTGGGTGTAACATGCTGTAACATGGAAGGGAAGCCATCGATGTAGTAATGGTGATCAGGAACGACGTGAAAAGTAGATAAGCGCGCCGCGACATCATATAAGTATGTAAACAAAGCAAGTATACCGATAATAGCACCTATTAGCTGCGAGTTACTTCTTTTCCTCTAACACTGTATAAAAATCTGGTAAAAACATGGAGCAAGAAAAATTCCGTACACAGCTCACAAGGGTTACATTACTTACCATCTAGGTGGGCGCCATGGCTAGATCCATTGTGTCCCTATCTCGCGCCACAGGGTTTTTAGAGTCAGCTCTGTTCTCAGACCCTAATCGCCGAGGCGTTCTGGCATATTGTAAAATCGTCACGGTGGGTGATATTATTGAATCCATAGATCGACGGAACAAGAAATTTCCCGATTGGTGCTGATTGGTCCTAAGCAAGTACTCAAAGTCTTAAGTTCCTAGGTAAATTCGGAGAGTACTCAATTGCAGCAGATTGCTTTTCGGGTTCGCCGCGGAACCTGCTGCATTTGCTGGATTGTAGAGAATGTGATATACAATATCTGAACTTTGGAGAAATATTCTACATCTAGATGTATAAGTACATGAGATACTAGTCAACATGGATCATTTTCTTCTACTCGTCTTCCTGGGTGCTCCATGGGGGCAACAGATGGTAGAATAATCCATGTCCGAACGTTGCGCAGAAAACCCCAACCTAAACAGCTAGTCAGTCAGTGGGTCAAGGGGATTTTTAACGATCGGGAAAACCACTCACCCAGTGTATCCAATGATACCCAGGAAATCCACTTCCAACATACACACCAAAGCAACGAGCGGGGTTCATGCCTAAGACGAATTAATAAATATTTCTAGCGAAAAGAACAAGTCACACAGGATAAACCTACTAGCACCACCATAGCCAGGCTTCTCATATGCAGAACTCCAACTCAACAGCCCCAGTGTCAACCCGACAAGCCAGGGTGCTAATGCCGGCCCAAAAACTCGCGCCTGGCGCGGATTCAAAGCAACACCGAAGGAAATAAACACTAACGTAAGCGTGCACATAAACTCCATTAGTAATGCCTGTCGAACTGCAACCAATTCCGTCTGAACAATACACCCTCCGACGGCAAATTCCGACGACCCGTACATGTTTCTAAGTGCCAGACCTGCGAGAGTGCCGCCAGCTGTTTGTCCAATTAGGTATAAGACCATGCGTGGCAAAGATATCAGGCGTGCGAAGAAGGTTGCCATTGTCACGGCGGGGGTAATGTGGCCGCCACTAATGGGTGCAAAGCAGTAGATGAATAGAGTGAGGAAAAGCCAATTTGTGATTCCGCCGATAAGAGGGGCAAGGAAAGTCGAAGATCCGTAGACGCCGGCTACTGTCCCTCCTGTTGATGATGAGGTCGAGGATGAATTTGGTTTGGGGTGGATCGAAATCCAACCAGTGATGAAGGATAGTAAAAATGATGCTGCATTGTAAGAAAAGCTCAATTTCCAAATCCAACCAACAACAAAACTCTAGATTGTGTATGTAGACGTCACCCACCTACAGCCTCTACAATAGCAAATTTCCATAAATTCCAATCTCGAAATCCATGCAGGTCTAGGGCTTCAGAAAGCCTCATAAACGGAGCCGCATCTGGCACTGTCTTGAGGAATTCCGAATTCTTGGGATCATTGCGGTCTAACACCAGGGCCTGATTTCCACCTATACGACCAGCAAAGGGCTGCACAGCGGGTTTTACGCCAGTGACAGGGCTGGAATAACTGCGCGGCCGAAAGTTGTTTTGATTGCCCATTTCATCTTCAGGCGGCGAATCGCGTGGTTCCATTGTTGCTCTCATTTTGTATGTGCGTCCCCCGAAGACAGATGAAGAAAATGAAGAGATACACAGACGAGGGAGATTGAGACAAGGGATATAGAAAGAGTAGCAAGAATGCAATTATCATTTTTGAAAAAGAGTATTTCATTTCCCGTGCCAAATAAATATCAGAGAGCAGCGCGGATCCACTGGGGCTCGATAAATGTTTACTCAGCATTTCGCATTCTCGTTAACGTAATCCACTACCGAGCGGGCCACCTTCAATACACATACAAAATGGCATATGTTCGTACCATCATTACTCTACACCAAAGACTTATCTCTACGGAGTACTTCATCTGATATATACGTCTTTAATATATCATCATTAACCTATTAACAAAGTATGTAGAAGTTTAAGTAATTATATCTAAGCATAACTTATGTTTTGTTTAATTACACTAATTTCCAGTCGTATTATATATAATATGTATAATTACTACTTTATACTATTTCAAATTAAATATAGCTATTATATTAAGTGACCTAATACCAATATATGCATCGCGAATCGAGATTCCCACTGGATGTTGAGTAATGATGGTACGAACATATGCCATTTTGTATGTGTATTGAAGGTGGCCCGCTCGGTAGTGGATTACGTTAAGTTAGTTAACTAGTTGACTAACTAGTTATTGATTGGCTGACAAATATTTAAGTTCGGCGACTAGTTACAGTCTAGACCGTTAGTT
Source organism: Trichocomaceae sp. PYS4502 (assembly GCA_023625875.1). Lineage (NCBI taxonomy): Eukaryota > Fungi > Ascomycota > Eurotiomycetes > Eurotiales > Trichocomaceae > Trichocomaceae sp. PYS4502. The sequence continues at coordinate 43,663 of JAMAFX010000153.1, forward strand.
GCATTTCTTATAACTACGTAGCATCCTTCCAAGGTTGCTATAACTAACGGATATAGTCCTGATTGCGCGCTGCATATAACATAAAATGTGAAGTGTATAAGACTTATAACTCCAGAGTATGGAGTCACAAAATTGAAAATACAAGCGAGCCTCGCAGAGGAACGAATGAAATCCATCACTTCTATTGACAGTCCCGGTCTTTCCGGACCGAAGATTTCAGGGATCACCCTTTTAAGGGGCATTGGATTTCTTACTGTTGTAGTGGTTTTCAAAATTATCGATGTATTGATACCCGCTGGCGGTGAGAAGCATCGACGAATCGCTGCTCTTCGTGCGCAATGTGTCGCAATGTAAAATTTGTAAAATACGAATTTTGTCGTTAAGCCGCGTATAGCCTGCCGTACTTGGGCGGATATCTAGGTAACTCTCACTCGTTATTTGGTGTAACAATAACATGGTAAACCCCGCGAGTTTGCATGGAAGATGGTAAATTCCATCGACCGTGTTTTATGTATGTTGATTTGGCATCCGCTAGATGCCAGTGTGATCCAAAGACCCTACTACGTCAGAAACGACGAACAGCCTCAGTACTATTGCATTATAGTAGAAGGCTCAGAAGATTAATACAAGATCAGGAATATGAGGCTGCCTAATGCCTTTTTATGTGTGCACTTCGGTCCTCGATTTGGCACCGTTAAATTTCCTATATAGGAAATAACGGTGTCTTGTAGGCGAGAACCGGTGCACACCAACAATGTACATGTTGAATGTCCACAAATGGCTTTTCTTCTCGACAAGCATGGTAGAATTTCTCTAGGAAAGCCCCATAAGCTGATGGCATGATCATACGTAGACATACACGGAGCAATTCTCGGGTAGTATTTGATAACTGAGATCGAATAACAAAGCATCAAGTACGTATATATAAGTATTCCTTTTGCAAGCCATGCTCGAGGTCCACAACACTCCTTAGTGAATCTATCGGGCAATGGCTGAAAATGGTTCTCACGATAAAAATTGACGCGGCGTAGAATGCGGTCAGCGAGGCTCATGAAGTAGGTAACATCTGACGAACCTTCGGAGGGTATGGGTAATGTCAATGAATAATACACGACTCTTCATAGCCATAGGGCGCATTCTGATTGTCAAACATTGACTACATTATGTAATGAGTGATATAAATGTCCTGGCTTCCCTGATGCGTGTATCAGCATCTCTTGGTTGGTTGTTCAATGGTTAGATGCCAACTTCTATCTCGACATTTTGCCGCAGAAACATTCCAATGATCAATTTAGACGAATCACAATAAGATTTGATATTAAGTGACGCAAAGTTTATGAGTCGCTAAATAAATACCAACATCTTGCTCGGCTCAAGTGTATCCCAACCGAACTATGGAAGTGGCTCACGATTTGCACCAAGAAGAGAGAGGTTCTCAAGGAAGGATTGGCGCAAAGGAAATGAAACACCGCACCACGAGGCTAACCAAATCGCAATTGTTCTGTTATATAAGTAGCAAACAAATCGATTCAAGTTAGTCGCAAGGCAAACTGGGAAGAATCAATCAAAACCAATCGATTTACCAATTGTTGTTTTTGAGCGTCGCCGATCATACAATTTGTTGAGGTCTTAGGAATAGGTTTCCAAAACCGAAATGTAGGTCGGTTAGGGAAGGGGGCTTCTCCTGCTATCCTCAGTATACTGAAGACCACTGCTGGCTACTACAGTGGCTAGTAATAGGATTCCCGAATAGGGTAGGCATCGGTTGGGCCTGTCCTAAAGAAGTCCATCGTCTTTCTTGTCGCCACGTTTTATTCAATATTATGCCACATTGTATTAAATGCATAACGGAAGTTCATGACTCAAGAGGCTCTCCTCTCAAATTCCGCCACCACATGCTCTGCTTCCATAGTTCTCCATCTTTCCCGCCTACTAGTAGTTGGTATTTGTTGAGAAACCAAGGTACCGCTTCCCAGCTGCGTAGGTCCCAAGGCTGACCAATACCCTGATGAAATGGGTCGTTACTAGCACCCCAGCAAACGAGCCCACCTTCCATTATGTCGCGTTTAAGTTCCAGCGGATTAAGCAATTGAGGAGAAGTAGATGCGAGCATAATGGCCCTCTCTCTGAAATTCGGAAGCGGTATTAAGTCGAGCATGGGATGATGTGGGAACAAGATCTGTGAGAGCGTAGGCTTTAGATACTTAGGCGCGGTAGGTTTCGTAACAGCTGCCAGCAGAGCCTTTGGGTCATCCGAGGCCGTAACCGGTCTGTAGAATGGAGAGCACAATGAAAGGCAGTCGGGTCCGACAACATCCTTTGGAGCTATACCAAGGCAGCGTGCATTGAGGATACAAATCTGAATAATTTTGACATTGGAAAGGTTGATTGCATTCAGATACGGATCTGCTAGTACGGGCATGTCCGTATAGTTAATGGCATTACCACAGTTGTTTATATATCGCTGTGGCACAATGTTTGACTGCGGAGATTCACCGGTGTTATCACTCCCCAACCGTGGCGTTTCTTGGATCGCAAGTCGTAGAGGAGATACAGGACCGTCGTGTGATGTCATTTGTGTGAATTCGGCTGTAGAAATCGGCGCAGGTGGGAATGTAAGACTTGACCAAGAGCCGGATGCCATTGTCTGCTCGAAAGCAGGATTTGGTGTTATAAACAATGCTGATTGATTTATCATGTCCGTGGCAGTTGAGTCAGTCGGCCGTGGAAAAAGTGTAGGATCTGAAGGTTCAAAGATGTCAGGATGAGCGATGCTCACTCTGGAATCTGCAAATGCATTGCTTGTCTGCGTTGGCGTCGTATCGTTAAGCAGGAAGGATTCCGTTATTGATATTTGGCGACTGGCTATGGAGTCAGCACCCGTGTCTGGTGTTAAATTTACATTCGTGCGATGAAGGTCGAACATTGATCCGAGAAACTTATTATTGGAAGATATACATTTGGTGGCACTGTTGCCATCCTTAAGGGAGACTTCTTGTACAGGGTAAGGCTGTATCTGCATCGGTTTGGCGTGCGTCCTTCCGACTACGGAGTGTTGCTTTTTGTTTGCCATGCGCTGTTCTCTTTGACGCCGACCTGGATCTCAAATGTCAGACAACGGCAGTAATTCGTCCTCTTCATCGACAATACTCACGAAAAGCCCTCTGAGCAACACGGTTCTGCTCTTTTCGAGCCGGAGTAATAATGCGCTTCCGGGTGCCCGTAGTGCGTGACGACAGCCCAGGATTCGTATCGAACATTCTGGATTCGCACTAGTATTGTTTTCTCGGAGATAAAGTGCGTTTATTTGCCGTCTTTATGGTGCTTTTTGCTGCATCTCCGGATGCGTGCAGCACGAGCGTTGTTCTAAAAGTTGACGCTTGGTTCGATGTCGTCGCAGCAAGGTGACGACGCGCGGACCGACTCTCAGCGTGGCTTACGGGCATCCAGCCAATCAAATCAATACATCCGCCATAAGCCAGATGCCCGAGGGCTCAGGCACCCGCAGAGTAAGCCATTACACTTAACGATTTCCATTCCTCTCATGGAAATGTTTGCCACAGAAGGATATAGAATGTACGTATTCCTAGTTTCCCAGATATATAGTATGGCATTACATAAAATTATAAATACCGGGCATCCTCCTCCTCAAAGCTGATATGGATTGACGCTCGGCAACTGAATAACTTCGTTACACCTCCTTGATCGTCTTCGACACTTTCCACGGATTCCACCTCTTCTCATTTACTTGCATCCTAACACCAATGGCAACTGCTCAGAGATTAATCGTGGTTGTGGGTGCCACGGGAAACCAAGGTTCCTCAGTGGTAAAACACTTCGTTACACTCGCAAACTGGCGCGTCCGTGCAGTGACTCGCGACCCATCTTCGCCAGCTGCACAAGCCCTAGCCTCGGCAGGCGTTGAAGTTGTTGAAGCAGATCTGTCTGACGTCAGCTCTCTATCCGCTGCCTTCGATGGCGCTCATGCCATCTTCGTTAACACAGATTTCTGGGGTGCGTATCGAAAAATGGAAGCCAAGACTGAAGAAGAGAGCATGAAGAATGGAGAACGATGTCTCAATATAGAGATACAAAACGGCAAAAATGCTGCTATTGCTGCCTCCGGGGTACCAACTCTTGAGCGATATGTCTATTCCGCTCTTGGTCCGATTAAAAAAGCTTCAAATGGGAGATACTATCGTTCGCACCATTGGGATTCAAAGGCGACAGTTGTCGAGTACATTGAAACCGAGCTGCCAGATCTTGCCAAAAAATCTTCATACATTTATCTCGGTGCATATTGCAACAATGCTTTAATCAACCCCAAATTTGATCCCAATACCGGAGCTTACAAGTTCGTGTTTCCATTCAAGAAAGAGTTTAAGATGCCCGTCGTACTCCAGGGAGAGTCAACTGGTAGCTTCGTGCAGGCTCTTATTGAGAACGAGGACCCTGGGACGAAGCTACTCGCTTACAATAATTATCCTACCCTTGCAGAAATAGCCGAACTCTGGTCTCGAGTCTCCGGAAAAACAGCCGAGGTTATCGAGCTCGACCCCGAGAATATGCATCAGAAATTCGGCATTCCATGGGAAGTTCTTGAAGCAGCACTATATCTTCCAGAGTATGGGTATATGGCAGGGGTTGATGGATACATTGAACCTCACCAGTTGAAAGTACCAGTCAAGGTCAGGTCGTTCGAAGACTATCTCAAGGAGCAAAAGTGGTGAAATGTCTTCTCTCGAGTATATACTATCATTGATGGTGAACGCCAGGCGGAATTAAAAATGTCAAGCCCAGGTAGAATCTTGAATCTGAGATTTATTTTTTTTAAGTATTCGAGTCATTGCTATGGAAGAGACAAGTCTACAAAATACATAGGAAGTTTCTTCTAAATTTCATTTCATTTTCAACTAAAATGTTATAGGTCAACAACGGACAGATGGCCATTAGCATCTGTTCCGAATGCCAGGACTGCCTCCATGAGAAAATCATCATAAATAAGTTCTCCGGCTGTTGGACGTTCCTCGGGCATCCATCGCAAAACTTTGCGCATAAATTGTATGAATCTCTTATATTCGTCTCCAGACAGTCTTCTCTCCATCTGCTCGATTGATCTTTTAGCTATTGGGATTATTCCCTTCCAATTACCTTTTTCGATTGTGTTAGAAGCAAGTCATATAACGCAAAGAAAAACATATCATACCTTCGTCGTCCCAGTACCTTTTGCTAATGGGACTTCTTTGTAAGAATTCCAACGGTGGCGGCCCCATGAGCGACACCATTTCTGCAAGATGCTGCTCATTCTTAAGTGTGCCGGACTTGTGAGCCGAGAACAAATGATTTCCCTCTAACATGCGCCAGACCTAGATGTACTATTAGCAGATTTTGCAGATTACGGCAATCAGTCGTTATGATTTAGGAGATCAGGGTACAGTAACAATGCGCGCAGCTGTTTCGAAGGCTCCATATCTACCTACCATAAGACATAGGCCCCAGATGTCGACCTTGGTGTCCCATTCCATATCCAGAATAACCTCCGGTGGCCTGTAAACATCGTACATTATGTTTCCTCGATTTCCTAAGCTTTGCACTCTTGCACCGCCAAAATCACATAGAATTGGCGAACCAGAACTAACAGCAGGTGGCCTAGAAAAGTATACAAAGCGCTCCGCAAGAACTTTTCGTGCAACGGGTCGTTCAATTTCATCGTTCTCGATACATGTAAAAACTGAATCGTCATGAACACTCTGGAGGATGTTGTTCAAACAAAGATCAATTCGGCTGAGTTAGTAACTGGCGGAGTTTCCGTTTCGCTGCTGTCTTCCCTTGCTTCAACACACTTACCTGTGTGTACAATACCACGACGATGTATGTAGTCAAGAGCAATAAAAAGAAGTTGGGCTGTTCTCTGTAAAATATCCGCTGGCATCAACCCGTTCGGCATGCGAGCTATAACTTCACTGAGTTTCATACCCAGTGGCTGATAAAGCAAGCAGACGTGCCTGCCATGTGGTCCGTCAATCTGAAAAGAGTCAATCACGGTCTGGACTAGCCTCTTCCCAGGATGTCCGCTGCTATATGCTGCATCATATTTGTTTAGATGATCGGATATCTCTAGCTCGTGGCTTTGTTGTTTCGCTCGCCGAACACACACTTTGAGCGTGAGATGGCGATTCTCTATTAGATCACGGCAGAGCCACACAGTTGATCCAACTCCGTATCCTTGTTTTGAAACGACTCTGTACCTTGACTTGAAAACTTCACCAAGAGAGACCGGATAGTAGTCTTCTAAATTGTTGCAGGTGATTGTCTCTTCCTCTATCTTTTCTGTTTCTCGTATTTCTGCGAATCCGGATGGAGGGAAGCTCCACAAGTATGAACTGCATGAAAATTGTTTTCGACTTCTAATTCTGGTGATTAGCACAGTCAGTGAACGTGACGACCACGGAGTAGCTCCGTGGATATGTTTGGCAACCGTTCCATGGAATAGAAACATAATAGGCGATAATATAAGTCCTGTCGCGATGAATAGTTAATAGACTGAAAATCAAAATGTCCAATAGAAAAGCGGTGTGCTCGTGATGGCAGAGTAGGGCACAGTTGAAGCCTTTACGTAGATGTTGCAATGCCTCGGATACATGTTCCGTATTTCAATAGCCATGGCACATCAGACGACCCGAGCAAGAATATAAGCACAAACATATAATATTTCTAATCAAATTTCCCGCCGAATTTTAATTGGCTATGTTACGATCGTTGATTTTCCAGATCGTCAAACTATCTGGCTCCTTTAATATGAGAATGCAGCATTGAACAATCAGTCGAAAAATATTACCGATTTTCGACAAACTGATTCCTTCTTCTTCTTAGAAGAAGAACTTTATACAATTGCGAGAAGGGAAAAGACTCAACCTATCAGGTATCAATCTCCCTAGACCGTTCTGGATCTCATTATCTTCGATCACTATCCGTGTATGACTAGACTTCAATGCAGTTCTGCTCGGGGACTTCATGACAACAATTTTTCTCCACCTTGAAGCTCAAACCAAGCGTCAATGTCTGCGCGGTTTTCCAATAAGTCCGCGAGAGCAAATGTTTGCTGAATTCCAGTGGTTTTTCCAATATAGCGGCAGCGATTAACGATCCAAGCTCGCAGGCCATCGGATTGAGTCATCTGGCCAGCATTGAGCAGCGGCCAGAACAGGTGATAAATGCAAGCGGTTGTTGGTACACCATTTTTAATGGTATCATCATAAAGGTGCTGTTTTTGACAATATTCACCTTGGTGCATATTAGTATCAGACAGAATAGATATATGATCACAGAATTGCGGAACAGTGGCACAGATGTCGGATATCAACGTTTCCATTATTGCAGTAGAATGTTTCAACCCAGAACAGTGTTCTGACAAGGCTTCGGAATTTATCAGATCGAGGCCGTTCATAAGTTGAGAGCAAATTTCGTTGTGTAAGACCAACCGGCAACTGCGGATGAAATTCCAAATGCAAGCCACCCAAAGATCCGGATAAACATGATAATACGATCCAGCAACAAGTTCGCACTGCTGAATTGGAAAGCATTTGAATTTCCATTCGGTTGGCATATTAACTGCAAGAACTGACAGTTCTCGATCTAACTTGAAAGCAACATCCACGATGCAAGGTCGATCGCACAGAACTCGGTGTTTGATATCAGCACGAAATTTGGCAACTTTATCCATTATTTCTGACAGTTTCCAGGCCGGATCTTCTCTTTTCAAAAACTTAGCAGCATATCTTCGAGTTCGATGTAACTCTTCGGGTGTTGGTATTGAGCGGAGTATGCAGGTCACGAGACGACACCAGGACATCTGCAGAAACAGCTGCATACCATGTCTTGATTCCAGCAATTCACTTACTTGCATGGAAATGGTTTTCATTGCACCCCTCATATGTACGCCGCTTCTTAATAATGCGTCTAGGTTATCGCCACTTATCGTCTCGAAGGTGCCTAGAAGTGTCATTGAAACAACCGTGGTACCATTAGTTGCTTTCGAGGGAGACGACAATTCGAATCGCAGTCTGTTGAGAGCGTGGCAGTAGTGTATTCTTGATCTTCTCAATAGTATTGGATACCTAAATCTGTAGGCGTACGCTGCAAGTGCAACGGCATTTAAACTTTCATGGAGCGTTTTGTTGATATCGACAGCACTGGCATATACAGAGAGAAACTCAAAGTGACCACGAGCAACCCCAGTTTCGCGGAACACGTGGTTGGCGAAGAAAAATTCAGTTGCAACATCTTCCACTGTGCGAGGCAGAGATGACGGATATGCCGCAGAACTCGTTGAAGAAGCGACAAGCGTACCTGGCGGAACCTGGCAACCAAGTTGAAAACTTGTTTTATTGCTATGTCTGGAAGTCTCCTTCGTCGTAGGTGGATCGTTTAATTTCATATACTGAGGTTGAAACATTCGATCAACAGTATCTCCGTACTGAGGGCATATCCAACCGGCCTTGTGACATTGGCCGCAAGCTGGCAAAACTTGATCACACTACCTAGGTAAACTGGATATGAGCAAAACGATATTCTATAACATCGACCGCTGTTTGCAGAGACGGAGAGTGAAGACCTTGATTTTGCGTTTCCTGCAGATCTGGCAGCCTTTGGAAAACCTGCCATGCCGCACCATAGCGACATAGTTTATGACATATCGAGTCAACCTTTCATGGTTTACAAAGTCGTAAAGCTTCTTACGAGATCTGTATAGGCCCGGGGAAACGTTGCGTCGTAACTTGCTGTCCTTTGGGCAGTCTTTATCTCACTTCGCAGCTAAGCTAGGCTTCGTTAGGTAGAGCAAATTCTGCGGAGTCTGCCAGACCAATAATGTTGATGCAAACTTTATGATTCGCCGAATCAGGTTAGCGTGCAAAGCTACGTAGTACATGCTAAGTACATTGTGATTGGCTGAAATGCAAAGAAAAATCGAGTCCTTTTCACTAGCGTGCGTTAGCATGCCATTAGCGCAAGGATTTGCAGTACGATCTGCAATTTCAATCGAGCTAAACCATTTTGGAAGGTATTGCGAAACAGCCAATCAGGAGACAATCCCAATTACCTCAAGAAAATCATGTACTACTACGTACTACAGTGTTTGTGTGGGTGCATCTGCACTAGTACTAGTACGATAGTCTTCCTAACGCGGAATATGGGTTCAATTTCTGTTCAGTTCAAGATATCTGACACCGATGGGATTCCCTTCGTCACGTGATGACATCACGTGACGTCAGCTATCCAGATCTCGACTGCACCCTCGCATCCAACAGTTTGAGATTATAAACCATTTCCTCCTCAGCTGACGCTTACTGGAACCAATCGCAAACCCACATCGATTTTCATAATGCCCGTGCAATCGAGAAATGCATACATAAAATGCCATTGAATGCCACAGCAATTGATCGTTGCTCTAAGCCTTTCCCAGCGAGGAATATCCTCCTCACTGAGGAGGCCTTCCACCTAGGTAGATAGATCAATCATTCTTTTCTTCCACTGCAATCTATCTCAAGATTTAACGATGTGTCTAACAGAGGGACCTCGGTACGAGGTCGCTGCAATAGACATAAATCAAACAACTCTTGCTCAAAACTTCAGTTCCTAAAGACAAGCTACATAAACTTTGACCTTGGGATGATGTAGGAACTGGCATACTCTGTCTTGCGGTTAGGGCTAGCCCTAATCTCTCTAATAATTCTTACTTACCTCGTGTGGCAGGCGGTACAGTAAAAGTTTAAGTACAATTAGCGCCTCCAAAATAAGTTAGATCTGTCAGTTATACCATGTATTACCCAGATATTTGGTAGTTGTATTTTTCATGGCGTTCTTGTCATGTACTCCGTAAAATTTTATGTGGAAGGTGCGACTAGGCCCATTGCATACTAGCGCAAAGTATGAAAGGCTCCAGAAAAAATAATAAAACCGGCAGTAAAATTGACTCACTTGAGGCGGTAACCCCTCTACTCGGTTTTTATCACTTGCATCTTTCTTTCTCCATAAGGCAGACTTAGCGAAGTCTACCAAAATTCTCGATACACCTCTTAAATAACGCTCAACATGGCTCCCAGTGTTGAGGGTGAAGAGCCTCACAATAACTTCGACGTACGTATCTTCAGTAACCTGTGAAGGCCAACCCACCTCTCCGCATCTTGCGATAGATCATCCCGGATGAGAAGCGCAGGCGCAATGGATTCAAAAACACAAGAAGAAAGAGTTGACTGACACCTGGCTGCCCAGACAATCCTTGTTCTAGATTTTGGCGTACGTAAACTCAGAAATTCCCTTGCACCCCTTTCGGCTTATTTTATGCCTGGGAGTCGTCTCATGAAACGTCGTTGAATGGGAAACGCTAACTTCCATCGATTGAAGTCTCAAACCAGCCATCTTATCCTACGTCGGCTTCGGGCTCTCGGTGTCTTCGCTGAGCTGCTTCCGTGCACCACCAAGATTACTGATCTGACATGGAGACCCAAAGGAATTGTGTTCTCTGGAGGTATGACGCCTGTTAAGGAATGATTTGCACCTGGTTTAACTGAGACCCTAGGTCCTTCTTCTGTCTACGATGATGGCGCGCCGCGTAAGGATTCCATCTCACGAAAGTCCCGTTTCCTGTGCTCATATAAGTAGATGTTGACCCCGCTGTTTTTGAGCTGGATGTGCCCATACTGTGAGCGTCTTTTCTATAAACAACCTCACGCTTCTTGGCATGAACTAACATGGGTGGTGTAGGGGTATTTGGTATAACTTTGCTTCAACTCAGTACAAGATATATTACTAATACTATCGACCCAGTTATGGCTGCCAGGAGATTGCTTGGCGGATCGACTCCACGAATGTTGCCCGCGGAGAGACACGAGGTTAGTATCTTATTAAACACGATCTGGAGTTACTTTTTAACACTCTTCTCGTAGAGTACGGCCACGCCGATACCAATATCGTCAAGGTTAATAGTCACGTCGACCGACTCTTCGCCGGTTTGGGAGATGGCATTCCCGTGTTCATGTCCCACTTCGACAAGCTAGTTAGCCTGCCTAAGGTGAGTGAAATCATTTCGTATTTGAAAACTTTTGCTAAATGGAACAGGGCTTCGTGGTCATTGCTACCACCAAGAATTCAGAGTACGCAGGCATCGCCCATGAGGAAAAGCCTATCTTTGGTTTGTCTTTCTTAAGCTACCGCGTGGCCTAGTAAGGCAAGGTGTTAATGCAGGGTTATTAGGCGTCCAGTTTCACCCTGAGCTCGAACATGTTTGTCATTCTAAGCCATTCCACCACAACCCAGTCTGACATTTGAATCTAGACGCCCCGCGGAAGCGAGATCCTCCGCAACTTCAGCGTTGACATCTGCGGAGCGCGACCGAACTGGAAAATGGGCGACTTCGTCCAACTCGAGATCGCTCGCATTCGGGAACTCGTTGGTGACCGAGCACTTGTTCTTGGAGCCTGTAGCGGTGGTGTGGATAGCACCGTCGGAGCAACTATAATGCGTGAAGCTATCGGAGACCGATTTAAAGCTATCGCCATCGACAATGGATTGATGCGTTTGAACGAGTGTGAGGAGGTTAAGGAGACACTCGGGAAACATCTTGGGATTAACCTAACAGTTGTCGATGCTGGCGAGCTATTCTTGAGCCGTCTTGCCGGTGTTTCTGATCCAGAAAAGAAGCGGAAGATCATTGGATCGACTTGTGCGTACTTCACCTGTCTGTGACGGATTAGCGACGACGATACTGACGACACCAAAGTTATCGATCTGTTCGAGAAAGAGGCTATTAGGGTACGCTCAATCTTCCCTTGCGTTGCATGTGGCTTTCTAATAAGTCATTCAAGATTGAGAAAGAAGCCGAGAATACCCCCAACTCCGGGAAAGTCGAATGGTTTTTGCAGGGGACACTTTACCCTGACGTGTAAGTCATTTCGAGCTAGTTGGCTGGTTTCGAGCTAATAGCATTTTCAGTATTGAATCATTGAGCTTCCGCGGGCCGTCGGCCACCATCAAGAGTAAGCTCATCAAAGAATTCCTGGGGATAGAAGAATTGGAGGACTTCCACCACAAAGTTGTGCGAATTACGTGGTGGACGAAAGCTGACATTAGAGATAGCTCACCATAACGTAGGCGGTTTGCCTGAGGTAAGTAACACCTTTGTCTCCTGTAGGAAATTAACTGAAGCTAACTCGCTTGCAGCGGATGATGAAGGGTGTAAGTTTTCCATACTCGCAAGGTTTTATTTCTACTAACATGGTTCGATTAGCAAGGCTTGCGTGTAAGTACTTGCTATCCCTTCATCGACATAAGAGAATGCTAACATGTCTTCTATTTTAGCTCATTGAACCGCTTAGACTTTTATTCAAGGATGAAGTGAGGGTATGATAACTCGAGACGGTGAATATTATGTTCATTTAAGCTAATTATTACAGGCAATTGGCCGACAACTTGGCATACACGAGTCGCTTGTAAATCGGCATCCCTTCCCCGGTCCTGGTATTGCCATTCGCATCCTTGGTGATGTTACGAAGGAACGAGTAGAGATCGCCCGCAAGGCCGACCACATCTTTATCACTATGATCAAGGAGGCCGGCCTCTATGACCAGATTGCTCAGGCCTTTGCTGGTCTCGATACCAACCGTAGTGTTGGTGTTTTTGGTGATCAGCGAGTTTGGGGCTATATCATAATTCTCCGCGCCGTTCGTTCAAAAGATTTTATGAGCGCCGACGTGTTTAATTTCGACCACACGTTTCTCATGGTAAGCACATCTCGGTCTACTTAATTTCAGTACGATCCTATCTTACTCTAACTAACCTGCCTATCCCAGAATGTTTCACGCGCCATTTGCAATCAGATAGAGGGTGTCTCCCGTGTTGTCTATGATTTGTAAGTAGGAGTCTGCAGCTCAATTGGCCCTCGCTCTGGAGCTGACATTGTCTTTTTAGCACCTCAAAACCGCCGGGCACTATTGAGTTGGAATAGGAAGCATGCCGGAGGAAAGCTAGAGCACTTTTCAATGTGAGTTAGAAGAAAGATAGAGATTGAATACTATGGCGTTTGGGGACACCTCTGGAATGATACATACAGTGGGGAGGTTGGGATTAACGCAGAGTTCGAATTATCACACTAGTCAGAACCAAAGCGCCAACAGTCGTTTGTATAAAAGTAGTACTTTTGTATATACCGTGGTAATGACGATAGCGATGATGAGTGTTATCAGTGCTAAATCTTGAAAGATTGAATGAAGCAGCTTGCAGCAGCAGATGAGCCAGCTACATGGTAAGTGTAGCCTGTGTAGGTGCGCGTTTGTGGAACGTGATCACATTTTTCAGCTGTATTCTTCATCTAGTTGGCAATTCGACATTTGTTCAGCCAGAATTAGCCTTTAGACCAGATATTTCCTTCATCATGTGCGTAATGAAATTATTATTTCAAGAAACACTGCTTGATTGAAAATCCCTAGGTAAATGTTTATTATATTTAACTTGATTTGTGCTTTTCCTCACCGCTTCACTCACTGCCTTTGCTAGCTTCCTAATC